>CAUYLG010014560.1:0-93495 GCA_963573385.1 Cacajao melanocephalus
TGTGGCTCCTCCACCGGGAATCTCCTAGTCTGTGGGCAACAAAAATTCGTCTGAAAGTGCGGCGTCCACTCGCTCTCTGCGCTTTCACTGGGAGCTACAATCCTGAGCTGTTGTTAATCGGCCATCTTGGATCTCTCTCCGGGATTTTTTTAATGGTTTTTTTTCTCCTGGTTTTTGTGTTTTTTGGTTTTTTTCCCCTTTGTCACTGAACTCCTGGAGTCTGGACAAGACACAGGAAGATAGAATAGAAGGAGAAAGGAGGAGACATTATAAGTACATGCCCCAGTACCAAATTCTTTGCAAGGAATCTCTGGAGACTCCTTGTGGAACTCATGGGGCTAGCAGAAAACTACTGACTTTGCTGATGGCCAGCACTCATCGGTTCATTCATTCATTCATTCATTCAGGAAGCATTTGCTGAGGGAGGCTTACAGCTCTCTGGGAGATGTTCATACATAACAGAGTCCCAGTCCCTACATTCTAATGATTTGTTTCAAATAACAAGTGATGGGACTCAGAAAACAATACCCCAAAACGGAGGCCTCAGCAGCAGCCTCAGAAGCAGAAGTTTTTCTCTGATCTTCTCCTGCCTTCCTATCTCTTGCCCCTCATTCTCCCTGAGGCCGGCCACAGAAACTAGAATTCCTCTACCCCAAGGCGGGTACAGAAACCAGAACCCCTTTTCCCCAAAGCCAGCCATAAAACCTAAAATATGACTCTAGCTTTCCCTCCATCTTTCTTTGTGAAAACTGGCTGTGAAGAAATCATCTGACCTATCTCGTTTGATCATAGGTCATAAGACCCCCGTTCCAGAAAGGGTCCTGTCTCATGCCCAGAAGGAAGGAATGCTGCATGGATGCCAGGAAGAATCGAGGCAGACAGGCCTTGCTATGCCTTCCCAGTCAGTCAACTAGCATTCGATCAGACCCTTTTTGTCCAGTTATATTTTTACACGACCGCCCATACTTTCTTGAACCTAAGTATAAAAGTGGACAATTTCCCCTCTATCTTTGGGTCTTCATTCTGAAGGCTCCTGTGTATGCATGTTAAATAAGTGTGTATGCCCTTTCTCCTATTAATCAATCTGCTTCATGTCAGTGATTTTCCAGTGAACCTTTGGCAAGCAATGCTGGCTCAATCAGAAATAGAAATTTGCAGGCTGGGCACGGTGGCTCATGCCTGTAATCCCAGCACTTTGGGAGGCTAAGGCAGGTGGATCACCTGAGGTCAGGAGTTCGAGACCAGCCTGGCCAACATGGTGAAACCCTGTCTCTTAAAAATACAAAAATTAGCCAGGCATGGTGTTGCATGCCTGTAGTCCTAGCTGCTCAGAAGGCTGAGACAGGAGAATCACTTGAACCCGGGAGACAGAGGTTGCAGTGAGTCAAGGTTGCACCACTACACTCCAGCCTGGGTGATGAGTGAAACTCCGCCTTGAAAAAGAAAGAAAATAGAAATTTGCAAAATTATCAGCTGCAAGACCTCGGCCAGTAGATTACGAAGCCACACACACCGCACATTGTTCCCTTGCAAGGACCCAGCCCCTCCCCTGAGAATCCAAGTTCCTGACTTCCGGTCTCCCACGCCCTCGGTGCTATGCAGTGTCAGCCCAGTGTCTGGCTCACATCAGCCCTGGTGAGTATCTCTTGGGGAGTACCTTTGCCACCTGTATATTACAGCTTCCCAAAGATTAGGAGTAAGGAAAAGAAGCCATTTAAACAAAATTACTTTTGAAACACAGATGAGCTCACAATCTAGAAAAAAAAATGGTGCTTGGCAAGAGATGTTTAGGATTTGGCAGATTCTGAAGTTCACATTGTTTGATGCTTCCATAAACCTGCTGCTTCTCCCCTTCCCTAAACATCAGCTCCCAAGAGAGTGAGTCAGCCCAGGGCTCTCCAGGCAACGACAGTTCCTCAGATAACATGCAACCTTTTCTGGAAAGCCCGTTCCCTCAGCGCTCAGCTCAGCACCCATCCAGAGCACCTCACTTCCCTTCTCACCATGGTTTCCCTAACAATAGATTCCACACGCACATACGGTGATAGAGGGTCAGTTCAGCTGACCATGTTTCCCAGCAATGGACAATAGATTCCTCACTGGGGAGTGAAGGAGTCTTCTGACCTGGGATTCCCCTTGTCTCTAATGAGCCATTGGGGGCCATGATACAGGCAGCCAATCCTAAGGACTCTCCCTCTCCTCTTGTTCTTCAGCCTTTTTTCTCAGTCTGCACACCACTTGGTTTATGGTGCCTGGAGAACCTCAAGCCGAAAAGATGCTTTCCCCTGACTTCTCTGATTCCTGGGTTCCTTACTTCCTAATGTCCACCCCTGGTTCATAATCAGCTTGAAGGAAGATACAACCAAGACCCTAGCTTTGCACCGGCTGTGAAATGGGATCAGAGGGTTCCGGTAAAAGTTTGTTAGGCCAAGTGGGACATATCCAAGGCCCCATGAGAAAGGAGGCTGGATCTAGCTCCAGAGCCACTTCTGGAGGTCTGGGTAAGAATGGGAAAAGCATGCCTCCCATTTGCAATTCGCAGACCCATACTGTGTGGTCTTAAAGCCTCAGGATCAGTGAGGAGGCCCCAGGCCAAAATTCTGGTTGAAACTGTGGGCCCAAACAGATAGGCTTTCATTATGGTAGAAAAAAAAATGTATCAAGTGTAGTGGGTGTTTGTTTTGGTTTTTAGAATATTAATATGGTTTAATATCATCGTCTGGAGGGTTTAGAAGAAGGACATACGTAGCAGAGTTCTCGGCACCCAGCAGGAACTCAATAAATGGTAGCTATTGAATTTCCCTCTTCTCTGTATAGCAGGAAGTCCAGACCTGCCCACTCTGGGCCTTCCTTCTTGGGAGCCTGATGTATTTTGCAGAGAAGCTGCCCTTCCCCCAACTGAGCCATCTCAGAGTGTTGGTTGTGCCCCCTGCACCTGTAACTGGGTCATCTCTTCCTTATCGACCGCACTCAGCAGAAGAAATCAAATGAGTGTTAATTGAGGGCTGGGTTCGTCAAAACTACTGCTCTTTTCTGGTGTGCTTTATTTAAGTGTAAGCCAATCCAAGCTTACCATGAGGTTTCTGTGTAACTGAGAGTTCCCAGTGCTTTGTGGCAGGGCTTGCATTCATTCCAGACAAAGCATAATGAGCCGCAATCTCACATTACCTAATCACATGGAGGCATCGCGGATCACAATGCCGTATTTGGCATTTCTGTGGTGCTCTCCATCTGAGGAGCTCAAAGGGCTTAAAGAAAACCCTTTCTTTATTTGGGAAGTATTATTATCTGGGTTTTACAGAGAGAGATACCGAGAGGTGAAGTGACCTGCTTTAAGACCACACAGCAAGACATCTCTGGGCTGAGAGGGAGCCCAGCAGCTGACAGGCCCTCCTTGGCCAGACTTCACAGGCTCAAAACAGAAAGCTGTTCACACAGAGCCTGTCCTCACCAGGCCCCGTGGGGGACTCACGCAGGAGACGGAACTCAATAGCAGAGACGAAGGCCGAGGGAATTTAAAAGCATCAGCCGGAGGAAAGGTGTGCAAAGACCTGGCTCAGCCTCAAGAGAACAGACCGCAGGATGAGAGTTGCACTATAGGAACATGAAGCCGTGCACCGTGTTCAGCAGGTATTTCTTCAGCTTGCTTCGTGGATTGACCCCCAGAGAGGATCCTTTTATCACCTTGCTTCTCGGTGACAACATTATTTTTAGTAATAGCCATGAAATGAAACAACAAAAATAATGGATAGAAGAGAAAAGCAGTGAAATTTCTCTCTTACTGACCCTTCTGTGGATGGTTATGCCCATAAAATAGAAAAATAAATAACATAGTAAATACTACAGTATCAAAAAAGTAGTGGATTAGCATCTTTAACTATATTTTTGTTAGGTTTTTTTTTTTAACGGAGATACACTTAGAGTTACATACTGGTCTATTGTAGTAATGAGTAATGACATCATGGTCCCTGTTTTTAACACTTCACTACTTTAATTTTTCCGTGACCTTGAAAACAAAATTCATCTTCATATTTTCATGTTCCATGAGTAGTTTTCCACCTACCTTTCTTCCTGGTTAATCACAGAACACTGTTTAGTGACTTTAATTTTGAAAAGCATCTTTCACATAAAGCAATACATATATAGTCTACAGCCGTACCATCCTGAATGTGCCCAATCTCGTCTGATCTTGGAAGCAATAGACATACAAATTGTTAAGAAAAATCTTAAGCCACAGAATATGTATGGCAAAGATCCATAAAAGTCCAATTTCACAATAAATTCTATAAATTGCAATAGATCCCACAACTCTGTTTCTCCAGGATCAATTTTGTTGTCTTTCAGATGCCTCCATGGCTGAAAAATTATCAACACAAATAAAAATGCCAAGTGATTACATAGATTGGCAGAACTGGAGTAACTCAAGTTTCATATAAAGACATGCACAGAGACAATAACACGATAAAATATACACAAATAAAACAGATTCAGAGCTTGGGAAGAGAAGTAAGAAGGAGCAGCCAGGCCAGAGAGGGAAAGGCACTTTCAGTTATCTGCACACTGATGTAGTTGCTGTGGTTGGACCATAAAGTTAGCTCAACAGTCCAGGCTTCCTGGCAGCCAAAGAAAAAAGAGAGATATGTCCTGCCATTCATATTGACAGAAAAGCAGCCACTTTGGAAGAAGCTGAAGAATAGCTCTGGTCAACCCATGTGGAGGCTTCCATGCAGGGGCTGGCCGAGTCCACGGAGGGACGTCAGGAACTACAGCACATTTTGATTCTGTTTGTTTTTCACATATTGGTTTCAGACCAGGAGAAGGTGAACTTGTAAAAGAAGTCCCGGATGCCCTGTGAACAACCATTAGTAAGTATTTAAAAGATGGATTTTACTAAGAAACTAGGAGAATTGTGTTCAACACATTTTAGAACTGAGATTGAATAAATGGCAATGCTTGACTAGATCAAGAATAATGAAGAAGATGAAGAAAAGGGCTGGAGAGCAATAAGAGGGCTTCACATTCCTTTTGAGCTGGGTTAAATACCACTGTCTTCTGTTGAGACTCCCCGCAAAGGGGTGATCCAAGAAGAACTCAGCCTGTAGAAAGCCTGCACCATCTTTAAAGAGCTCAGTGCTTGGTTAGATTAAGGTGATGTGAAATGAACGAATACATATCTAAACAACCCATGAGTCAAAATAAGAATCACAATGGAAATTAGGAAATATATCAATAAAAAGGTAATGAAACTAAAACATATCCAAATTTAAAGGATGCAGCCAAAGAATGTGTAAGAGAAATTTACAACCTTGAATGCTTTGCTAGAAAAGAAGAAAAGATGAAGAAACAATGAACTAAGTTTCTATCTCAAGATTTTAATAAAAGAACAGCATAATATAAGATAATATAAGAATGGAAATAATAAATAGCAGGAATTAATGAAGTAGAAAACAATAATACAACAAAGAAAGTCAACAAAGCAAAAAAAAAAATCTTTAACAAAGACTAATAGAATTGATAAGCCCATGATAAGACTAATGAAAAAAAAAAGGAAGTCATAAATAATATCAGGAACGAAAGAGAACCTAACAATAGACCCTGTGGTTCTAAATAAGATAAAAACGTGTTCAGAAAAAATTTATGAGGATAAATGTTTAAATCTACATGACATAGACAAATTCCTTGGAAAACACAACTTATTAAACGGATCCAAATAAAAAAAGGAATATCTGATATAATAGCCTTATATCTAGTAAAGAAATAAAATCCATAATGAAAACCCTTTCCACCAAAACAAAAACAAAACTCCAGGCTCAGGTGGCTTCACCAGGAATTCTTCAAAACGCTTAAAGATGAAATAACATAAGTCTTCACAAAAGCTCATCTAGAAAATAGAAATGACTTCTTGACTCATTTTTGTTATAGGCTTAATACCTGACAATAAAAGAAAATGGTGATTTCTTTCTCCTGAACATGGATGCTAATCTTGAACAAAATGTTCTCAAACTGAATTCAGCAATATACAAACAGGACAGTACATCACACCCAAGATGATGTGTTTTCCAGAAATGCAAGATTATTTCAGGGTTCAAAAATCAATCACTGTAATTTACCACAGTAACCAAATAAAGAAGAAAATCGTTGATCGACTCAATAGATTCAGAAAAAGCATTTGATAAAATTCAACCCCTGGTGATAATAAAAGGAAAAAAGAAGTGTTTAGGAAAGTAAGAATAGAAGGGAAATGCCTTAACATGATAGAGCACCTACAAAAAAAACCCTCTAGCAAATATCATATAAATGCTCAAATATTGATGCCTTTCCCCTAATATTGAGAATGAAAGAAAGATGCTTCCTATATATCGCCACTTTTATTCACTATTATATTGGAGGTCCTAGACTTTGCAGTAAAGCAAGGAAAAAAATAAAATTTTAAGACATGGAAAGAAAAAAATGCCATTATTGACAGACTATATCATTGCGTATGTAGAAAATACACACTAATTTGTAGGAAAACTAACAGAATTAATAAGTAAATTCAGCAAGATTCTTGGATTGAAATATCAATATACAAGGTCAGTTGTATTTATATATAACAGAAACAAAAACAGAATCGAAAAAAGAAAACATGAAAAATTGGACTACATTAAAATTTGGGTCTTCTTTTCATCAAAAGACTATTAAGAGTAAAAAGAAAAGCTACAGAGAAGATATTTACAATCCATATAAATGACAAGTGACTCGTATCCAGAAAATATAAGGAACTCCTGCAAATCACCAGGAAAGACAGACAACCCAATAGAAAAATGGGCAAGACACCTGAATAAGCCAACAGATATCCAAATGACCAATAGCATTTGAAAAGCTGCTCCATTTCATTAGTCATCAGGGAAATGCAAACCGAAACACATTCATCAGAATGGCAAAAGGAAAAAAAGACCAGCAGTATCAAGTGTTGGTGAGGATGTGGATCTCCCAGGACTCTCATAGCTGAAAGTGAACTGGTACAGCTACTTTGCAAAATGATGTAAGCAGTATTTACTAAAGCTGAACATCCACATACCTTATGAACCATCAATTCCATTTCTTGATATGTACCACACCAAAATGTATACACCAAAACACATGTACAGGTGACCCTTGAACAACACAGGTTTGAACTGCGTGGGTCCACTTATACACAGATTTTCTTCCACCCCTGCCATCCCTGAGACAACAAGACCAACACCTCTTCTTCCTTCTCCTCAGCCTACTCAATGTGAAGATGGAGAGGATGAAGACCTTCAGGATGATTCACTTCTACTTAATGAATAGTAAATATGTTTTCTCGTTCTTATAATTTTCTTAAAAATATTTTCAAGCCGGGCACAGTGGCTCACGCCTGTAATCCCAGCATTTTGGGAGACCAAGGCGGGTGGATCACAAGGTCAGGAGTTCAAGACCAGCCTGGTCAACATGGTGAAACCCCGTCTGTACTAAAATACAAAAAATTAGCTGGGTGTGGTGGTATGCACCTCTAATCCCAGCTACTTGGGAGGCTGAGGCAGGAGAATTATTTGAACCCAGGAGGCAGAGGTTGCAGTGAGCGGAGATTGCACTACTGCATTCCAGCCTGGGAGAGAGAGTGAGACTCCATCACAAAAAAAAAAAAAAAAGTGTTTTCTATTTTCTAGCTTACTTTACTGTAAGAATACAGTGTATACGTTCAAAATATGTATTCATCAATTATGTCTTCAGTATGGCTTCTGGTCAATAGTAAGTTTTTCGTAGTTAAGTTTTGGGAGAGCCAAAAGTTACACATGAATTTTTTTACTGCTCCGACCCTCACTGCTCAAGGATCAACTATCCAAGAACATCCCAAGTAGCATTATTTGTCATAGGACAAAATTAAAATAGACACAAATAACCAGCAGCTGAAATATGTATAAATAAATTATAATACATCCATACTATGAAAATCCTTGCAGAACCAAAAATGTACAAACTACTAGTACATTCATGACATTAGATCAACCTTACAGACATAATACTGAGTGGAGAAAAAAGACAAAACGAGTGTATAATGTAGAATTCTATTTTTATAAAATTCACAAGCTAGCAATCTAACATTTGGTGACAAAAATGGTCACCGTTGGGGAAAAGAAGGTTATTGGAGAAGGCTTGGGATTTCTCTGATGCTGGTAATATCCTAGCTCTTGATTTGGGTGGTTACAGGGATGTGTTCACTTTTATAATTACCTATTTAGTTCTACACTATGCCTGTCTTTATGTACATAATACTTCAATTTTTTTTTTTTTTTTTCTTGAGATGGAGTTTCGCTCTTGCTGCCCGGGCTGGAGTGCAATGGCGCCATCTTGGCTCATCGCAACCTGCGGGTTCAAGCAATTCTCCTGCCTCAGGCTCCCGAGTAGCTGGGATTATAGGCGTGTGCCACCATGCCTGGCTAATTGTTTTGTATTTTTAGTAGAGACGTGGTTTCTCCATGTTGGTCAGTCTGGTCTTGAACTCCTGACCTCAAGTGATCTGCCCACGTTGGCCTCCCAAAGTGCTAGGATTACGGGCGTGAGCTACCATGCCTGGGCAATACTTCAATTTTTTAAAGTTTATTTACTAGCTAGCTGTGTGATAGTGGCAAGGTACTTAACCAGCATAAGTCTCTGCTCTCATCCATTAAATTGATATAACCATGACTACTTCAAAGGATCGCTCTGAAATATAAATGAAATAATGTAGACGAAAAGATTAGCACAGGACCTGGCTGAATAAACAATAGTACTTTATAATCACCATTGAAGATTTTATTTGATTGTTTATTTCTGGGATTATCCAGGTTTGACCACTTGCAGACAGCAGTCAGGTCTCTTCCTGGGCACACCTGTCAGAAGCAAACCTGAGATTTTTCAAGGTCTCCTGGGATACCAGCCTCAGACTGTGTTTAGGGCTGGGCGACATGGCTCACACCTTTAATCCTAATACTTGGGAGACCGAGGTGGGCGGATCACTTGAGGTCAGGAGTTCGAGACCAGCCTGGCCAACATGGTAAAACCCTGTGTCTACTAAAAATACAAAAATTAGCCAGAAATCGCTTGAACCTGGGAGGCAGAGGTTGCAGTGAGTGGAGATCATGCTACTGCACGCCAGCCTGGACAACAGAGCAAGACTCTGTCTCAAAAAACAAACAAAAACAACAAAAAACTGTGTTTAGAGGCCCCTGGTCCTCACACTTGCAGAGGCTCACCTCCTAATGCAGAGAGTGTTGAGGGACCGAACGGCTTAGAGGTGGAGATTGAGCTTCTGTTGTCCAGACAAGCTCATGCCTTTGGACGCCCCTTCCCAGAGGCAGGCCTTTAGGATGCCCCAAGACAGGAAAATGCAATCATGTGACCCAAAGGAAGTCCTATAGAGCTGACGTGTCCCTGAGAGAGGGAGGGAGTTCAGGCACCGTGACTGCAGCCCCTTAGCCTCAGAGAAGGGAGAAGGGACAGCGTCCAAGGCAAACCCAACCTGAGGCCTTGGGTGGCAGGGGAGTGCATAACGAACGCCTCATTGGGGCACCTCAGTGATAATGTGTGTATTGTGAGGGCATCCCGAGCAGCACACAGACTTCAGTCATCCTGTGCACAAACAGGAATCTGCAGACCCAGCTGCTTCTCTGGAAGCCATGGGAGGTTATTAAATATGAGCCACAGCTGCTTTTTGCCAATTCACATTTTTTAAAGGCTCAGGTTGTTTCTGCTCTTGCCTTTTTGACTTAGAGTCCCTGTCTTGGACTTGGCTTTGTCCAGTTATTTCTTCATTTTGAGAGATAGCATCTTCAAATGCAGACATTGCCCAAATCTTTCCTGATTATAAAGATCACCTGAGTTTCTGCTAAAAATACAGATTTCTAGGCCTCAACCCAGACCCAGTAAATGCAGTCTCTAAGAGTGGGGCTCTAGGAACTTATCATTTTAAAAAGAGTCCCAGGTGATTCTTATAATTATTCGAATTGGAAAACCATCCTTCAACCTGGTTCCTTCAAATTCCAGGGAACCTCCTCTGGTAACTGTTCCCATTTGGGTTTTCATTACTTTCTTCCTTTTTTTTTTTTTTTTTTTTTTTTTATGTTGAAAATCGCTCTGTTGCTAGGCTGGCGTGCAGTGGCACGATCTCAGCTCACTGCCACCTCCGCCTCCCACGTTCAAGTGATTCTTCTGCCTCAGCCTCCAGAGTAGCTGGGACTACAGGTGCACGCCACCACACCCAGCTAAATTTCTCTTTATGCAATAAGCTCTTAATAGCAGTTCCATGTTCTGTCCACTGCAAGTTTCTTACCCTTTCCTTTCGTTCAGGCTCAACACTTCCAACTCTAAAGCTGTGGTACCCTCTCTGCATTCCCATGATGCTGAGATAATGCCCTGAGCCAGGCTTCACACTCCTACAGGGGTTAGGGGCAGGGGGAAATCTGGCTAAATGACATGTTATTTAACTCAAATTCAAGTAAATTTCTTTTGAAAAACTGTGCGATGACTGGTAACAAACAGAGGTAACTCAAAGCTGTTCTGCAAAATCACTACAAACTTCCAAACCAGTATTTTGAGGGTTACAAGCACTACCAATAACCTTGCCTTAAAACACCATAATATACCATTTAAGAGTATTTTTTCTGGTCAGTATTTCTCTATAATCCTTTATCCAGGGGCTACTGCTCAGAATTTGGAGTTAGAACATCTGAGTCTTGTCTGAGTTCTGATTTTAATGCGTTGTAGGAGATATCTCCATCGAATTGAGTTTCTTCGTATTTCATACGCACTGATGATAATGTCACATACACTGATGGTAACGGCTTACCTGTTTTCCCTACTTGATCATCTCATGGGGCCATAGAAAGGGCCCAGCGCAGGGATGACAGGAGCGTCACTGAATGAATGAGTGAGTGAATGAATGAGGGAATTGGTGCCACATTAAGAAAGGCAGTTTTACTAAGAAGAATTAGGAACAAATGTTGGATCTTTTTAAAAAAATAAATCCCATAAGGTGTGAGGCTGAGATCCTGTGAGGCGGTGCTGAATTTGGAGGCAGAGTCCTGCCAGGAGAATGTTCTTCTCTGCTGGTGTCTGTGCTGACCCTCTGCGCAATCTGCTAGTTGCCCAAAAAGACATGTTGGCGATCTTCATTTGAGTTTCTGCTGCTTTTGTCTTTCAGAGCATTGTTGGATCGGGACTGCCAGGAAGCAGAATTTGATGACAGCTTTTGGGTTTGACTTGCCAGTGAGCACGTTTGGCCGGGTGTGGGGCTTCCGTGGTGTAGCTGGCCCACGGCCTTGAATTTCTTCCAGTTTTCAATGGGCCCACTGCATTTCCCAAATGGACTCTTGCAAAGAGCATCTCACAAGTCTGTGTATGTAAGTGTATGAGCGTGCACACGTAGAGAACAGCCCGCTTCTTGGATGGCCGGCCTTTAAAATGACATCAAATCACCCTCATCGCCATCTGCAAACATGCCTTGAGCACTCAGTATTGCAAAGCACCGTTCTAGATGTCATGAGGAATGCAACAAAATAGGGTTCCTTCTGTGGCTTTCAGAGGTTTATACACTCAGTTAGGCAGATAAAATCAATAATATCCCATTTATATCAGTCCAGTTTCTTGATTGTATGCCTTGGAAATCAACTCTAGTTAAGCTGTATTCCAGGTGGGAGGACCTGATAAGCTCTCTTCCAGGTAGGGTGACACCAGATGCGTGTGTCTGGAATGGAGCTTGAGGAAGTTAGTCATATCTGGAGAAGGGTGTGTCTAATGACCCAGGTGGGAAACTGTGCACTCACAGAATGTGACTACAAAAAAAGATGTCAAAGCCAGGCACAGTGGCTCACACCTGTAATCCCAGTACTTTGGGAAGCCAAGGTGGGCGGATCACAAGGTCCGGAGTTCAGAACCAGCTTGGCCACCATGGTGAAACCCTATCTCTACTGAAAATACAAAAATCAGCCAAGCATGGTGGTGGGTGCCTGTAATCCCAGCTACTCCGGAGGCTGAGACAGGAGAATTGCTTGAACCCAGGAGGCAGAGGTTGCAGTGAGCCAAGACTGCACCATTGCTCTCCAGCCTGGGCGACAGAGCAAGACTTCATCTCAAAAAAAAAAAAAAAGATATAGGACATATGTTCATCATTGAAAAAGTGTGAAGGAGAGTGTTTTGACTACTTGAACTTAGGAGATGGGAAGAGCAATTTTAAGTAGATGTGGAGGAACTGTTCGTGCATGACACCCTCACTACCCGGAAATAGCAGACACAAGCCCCTGCTGGACACAGAGGGCAGGGTGGGGCCAGTGAGCAGCATGGCACTGATGATGACGGTCAAGAGCCCGGCCTCTGAGAGCAGAAATGAGTCTGCCTGCAAAAGAACTCCTTGCCCTTCAGCAAGAAAGGCACATGGTGCCATCAGAAAAAGAGGCAGGAGCCAAAACGCTTAATTACATCAGTTTGTTCTAAAATGAAGATGCTGGACCGTTCCCTGCCAAACGCAAATGGATGTTGATAATAAACCAAGATAAGATAAGTATAGGGAAGAGGGCACAGTATATGAGAAGACGCGGGATCTGGTGCTACAACCACGATTTACTAGCTGTGTGACCTTGGGCAAGTCATTTAAATTTTCTGAGTCTATTTGCTCTTCAATAAAATGAAGATGGTAATTCTGGGTAGGTAAAAAACAAATGAGATACAATGCATGTGAAAGTCTTGACAGATTACATAAAGTGCACTGCCAGGGTAAGGAACTGTGCTTATTCTCCTTTAAAAAATGCATGTGGATGTTGTTATCAGTAAACTACAATGAAAAGTTTAAGGATGTTCATCAATAACTGACCGATTCCCATGGTTACTTCCCCTGCCTTACACCTAGGCTGCTGGCCTGTTCCTGCAAAGTTTCTGCTGAGATCCTGCTTGCCTCCAGAATAAGCCAGTGGCCAGAGAACTCTTTGAGCCAACCTCTCCCTGGGCCAGCATGGAGGTGATACATTTTTTGCATTGACCCAGGAGAAAGCCCCAGCAACAAAGACCAATTTAAATCACAAAATGTTCCTGCAGCAAATTCCTGGGACTATGCAAAGCATCACAGTCCCTAGGAGGAAAAAGGGATGGGCTGGCTGAATGGGAGCTGAAATATGCCCATCCGGCCCGGGGGATGTTAGAGTGCACCCCAGCTGACCACATGAAACGGTCTCTATGAAATGCAGATGTTTGGTAGGGTTGGGTGCTGCTTCCCCCGTAATTTTAAAAGCCTTCCATGCCTGCTACTTACTTATAGACTTCTTCCTCCCACACTGTTTGGCTCAGTGGGTTCCAGAGGGTGTTTTGGGGTGTCTAGATAACAGTGCACTGTGGTGGGGTTTATTAACATCAGCTGTTCTTCCCCACTCCTGCAGAACGCTGCCTCATAGTCCATATTTAATGTTTAAATTAAAGTGAATTAAAATTAATTTTGTTGGAGGAATTCTGCAGCCCCCTCTTGAGATAAGTGGAAACACCCTGGGGTGATATAAAATTGAGCTTGGGAGTTGCTCCATTGGAGTGCTGTGCTAATGAGGTGAAGGTCAGGGGTTCAATTCCCTTGTGAAGGGAGCAGTTAATTTCACTCTCCCTCATGGCCTCAGATTCCACCCTTAACCCTGGCCATCTGCTTCCAAGAGGAGCCACTGGTCACCAGCGGGACAAAGTGAGATAGAGGACCAGATCCATGCATATCCATCAAACCCGTTAGAATGACAACTCAAAGCATGACCCACGGGTAATGGGCTGGGATTTTTAATTTTGCAGATGACAGCACTATTATATTATTACTTTATGTTAGAGTAAACACATACGAATATGGACAAGACCAATGAATCAGATGTCATGGGTTCCAAAATCTCCAAGGCATTACTCTTAGTTCCCAAGAGTTTAGCTAACTTGTTAAAGAGACAGCTTAATAAATGCGTTGTGTATGTCATGGTCACACAGTCCATCTTTGCTGAGCCTTAAGAGGAAAAGAAGTGGTATGGGTATCCCCAAACAAAAGAGAGTACCAATAGCATTCATATTTAGTTTGGAAGAGATGATACAACTTAAGAACAACAGATTGCCCTCCTTAATTATGTTTTTCTTTAGCTAATAGTAATATTCGTTTGCAGTCCCCTGAACATGTTGACTGATGGCAGAAAAGAGAGCCCAAATGCTCAGGAAGGGAGGAAGTTCAGGATTAAGCATTTGTCAGGGATAATCCACCGAACAGAGATAATCCAACTTCACTAATCAAAAGCTATCTGTATCCTACTAATGATCAATTACCATTGTCCTTGTTAGAAAATAGAATTTTAGGCCATTGAATGTTCTCTAATTCACTCCCATCTCTTGTGTATCCAGGTTCTACTCTTTCCCAAAGACCAGTCTAGCCAGGGCAACACTGGCCTCTCCTGCCTTGGGCCTTCTGCAGCACTTATGCTAAATTGTGGCTTAGATATTGTGTTTCCTTAGTGCTTGAGGGCACGGCCCAAATTTTGGGGGTTCCTATATGTCTCACGGGGCCTAGAACAGCACTGAACATCCAATAGGTGCTTAATAATAGCATGCTCATTAACATTGACAGACTAATTACAGTCAGGGATAATGAAGAATTCCCACCCTCTTCCCCATTTGACAAAATTCAACACCCATTCATTAGAAAAACTCTCAGAAAAATAGGAATGGGGGGACTTCCTCAACTTGCTAAAAAGCCTCTATAAAACCCCATAGCTAACATTATACTTGATGATGAAAGGCTGAATGCTTTTCCCCTAAGCTCAGGGAGAGGCAAGAATGACACTCTACCATTCCTATTCAACTTCCTACTGGAAGTTCTGCCAGTGCAGCAAAGCAAGAAAAGAAAAGAGAAGCTGACAGTTTGGAAAAGGAAGAAATAAAACCGTCCTATGAGTGTAAATATAGACAATCCCAAAGAATCTATAGAACAAACGAAGAAACAAAACCCTAGAACTACTGAGCGAATTCAACAAGGTTACAGAATAAGAGATAAACGTACGAACCCAATTCTATTTCTGTATACTAGCAATGAACAAGTGGACACCAAAATTACAAACGCAATACCACTTGCAGTCACTCAAGAAAAATGAAATGCTCAGATGTAAATCTAACAAAATACTTGTGTGCTTAAAATTCCTATGAAAGAAAGCAAAGGAGAGCTAAAATACATGAAGAAACATTAACAAATTTGTGGGTTAGAAGACTCAGGAGTAAAGACGTCAATTCTCCCCATCTTGATATGTGGGTTAACAGAACTGCAGTCAAAATCCCAGCAATGTTATTGCATAGACCTAGACATGATTATTCTACTAAATGTGTATAAAATGGCAAAGAAAGTAGAATAGCGAAAACAATTTTGAAAAAGAAAAATGAAATGGGATAGATTAGTCTACCCAGTTTCAAGAGTTACTGTATAGCCACAGTGACCAAGGCAACATGGTATTAGGGATAGATACACAGACCAGTGGAACTTAATAGAAATAGGCCCACGCAGAATTTCCAACTGACTTTAGATAAGGGTGCAAAGGCAATTCAATGGAGGAAAGATACCCTTTTCAACAAACTGTGTGGAAGCAATCGATATTCATAAGCAAAAAATAAATAAATGAACCTCAGTCCAGTCTCACACTTTACGCAGAAATTAACTCCAAATTGATCATGGATTTATATGTGAAACATAAAACTGTAAAACTTACAGAGAAAAAAGGAGAAGATATTTGAAAGCTAGGGCTAGACAAGGAATTCTTAGACTTGATGCCAAAAGCAGGAGCCATAAGAGGAAAACTGGTTAAATTAGACCTCATCAAAGTTAAAACATTTGCTCTGTGAAAGACCCTGTCAAGAGGATGACAAGTGAAGCTACAGACGGAGAGAAAAATCTTTGCCAACTACCAATCTGACAAAGGACTAGTAAGTAGAATATAGAAAGAACTCTCAAAATGCTATAGTAAAAATAACAATCATAATAATAAATTTTAAATTAGAAAACTGGGAAAAGGCAGGAAGAGATATTTAACTGAAGAGGAGAGTATACAGATGGCAAATAAGCATAAGAATAGGTAATTTAAAATCATTAGCCATTAGGAAAATACAAATTAAAATCACAATGAGCTATCAACTACGTAACTATTGAATGGCTAAAACAGTGACAACCACAAATGCTGGCAAGGGTGTGGAGAAACTGCATTACTCACACATTGTTGGTGAGAGTGTAAAATGATGCAATATAGAAAACAGTCTGACAGTTTCTTATAAAATGAAACATTCAAGTGCCTGGAAGCCAGCATGCACTCCTGAGCATTCATCCCAGAAAGACAAAAACTTAGGTTCACATAAAAACACATACGTGAATGTTTGTAGCAGCTTTGCTCGTAATAACCCCACAGGAGAAAAACCCAGCTGCCCTTCTGGTGGAAGGTGAGTGGTTAAACAAACTGTGGCACATCTATATCATGGAATACTACTCAGCAACAAAAGAGAAAACGATTTCTCATTTAGACACATGCCACAATCTGGGTGAACCTCCAGATGGTTGCACTGAGTGAGAAAAGTCAAGGTTACATGCTATTTAATTCCATTCGTACGAAATTCTTGACGTGACAAAACTATAGAAACAGAGAACCGTTTAGGAGTTGTCAGGAGTCGAAGATGGGGCAGAGACAGGGAGAGTAAGAGGACATGGGTTCAGCCACAAAAAGGCAACATGAGGAACCTTGTTGGTGACGGACATGTTCTGAATCTTGACTCTATCAATGTCAGTGTCCCGTTTGTGAAATCATACAATAGCTTTGAAGGTATTACCATTGGGAGAAACTGGATAAAATGTACATAGATCTCCGTATCATTTCTTACATTTGCATGTGAATCTGCAATATCTCAAAATGAAAAGTCTAACTAAAAAATAATCACCATTATCTGTCCATGCTGGAGAGAGGTGTTACACAGCTCGAATTTCTGATCTGCTCTGAGCACCAGGATCTGAGTTTATGATCATCCTCATAATATACTCCCTCCTGTATTCCAGATAGAAACAATAAGTACCTAAGAGTCAGCAATTGCCCAGGAATTTGGTGCCCAGGAATTTGGTGCCCAGGAATTGCACCAAAATGATAATGCTCCAGGGGTTGAATTTGCCAGCACAGGGACTCTGGGTGGCAAATAGCGTCCATGCAGGAGTGGATATAGGGCAAGAAACGTCAACATGGAGCCAAGTTTCAGTAGGGAGATCAGAGAGCCAGATTAGGGAATAGACCAGCAAACAAGAAGGTAATCAGGAGTCTAAAAATATTTATTCATCAAGAATGAGGGCCAGGCACGGTGGCTCACGCCTGTAATCTCAGCACTTTGGGAGGCCAAGGCAGGTGGATCACGAGGTCAAGAGATTGAGAGCATCCTGGCCAACATGGCGAAACCCTGTCTCTTAAAAACACAAAAAAATTAGCTGGGCATGGTGGTGCGTGCCTGTAATCCCAGCTACTCAGGAGGCTGAGGCAGGAGAATCACTTGAACCCGGGAGGCAGAGGTTGCAGTGAGCTAAGATCGCACCACTGCACTACAACCTGGCGACAGAGTGAGACTCTGTCTCTAAAAAAAAGAATAAGGGCTGGGCACCTCACTGGGGACTTGAGGCCATGGCTTGGCCAAGCAACAAAGATCGTGTTAAAGCCATGCTCATGGTAGGCAGAAGAGGCATTCACTTCTTCATCTCCTAGTTCATTTAACAAATGTTTAGTGAGAAATTCCCAGAGGCCACTCACCAAGGCAGGTGCCCAAGACACAGACCTGGTCACCTGAAGCTCCCTGACTTATAGAGGAAGCAGAAGAGCAACAGTGCTTAGGAACACTCAGGAGGAACATCAGTTCCAGGGTTGCGTAGTCGGATAACACGTTTTGTGAGGAAGTGGTGTGGAAGTGTGGGGTGGAGGGGAGGCAAGATTCATGCAGAGAGAAGCTTGCATGGCCCCGAGCTGCGAGGTGACAGGACCATTAGCACAGCTGGGGTTGTTCTGTAGAAGCTGGAAAGCAGGAGTCAGGAACTGAGGGATAAGGGTGGTGTTTGTGGGCGACGCTGGGTACGAGCGAAGGCTCAGGTCAGGGAACAGCAGGTGACTGTGGACACTCTCACTCTGTGGATTACAAAGAACCACAGGCTGAGATGGGCCAGAACACTGGATCATGGTTCCCTGGGGGAGTCAGAGCTCTGTAATCCATGAGGCCCTCATGGGTTCTTTCATCCCCAGAGCTCCAGGTGTATCTGATGGTCCTCCTGCCTCTGCTGGAACCCTCTGATTCTCAAATAGGCTTCATGCATGAAGCCAGGAGATTGTTTCAGTCCTCTAAATAACCTTCTGTTTCTACAGCAGATAGGAAGACTGTATCTTCTAGCCTAATTGGAGGCTCACAATTCCAGGGAGACTTTCGGCTGGGCAGGAGCTCTCCTCCTCTGACGTTTTATTTCCCGGGACATTCCATACTTGGTCCATGACAGAAGTTGTAGTCGCCCAAGGGAACAATGTGTCAAGGGCCACTCATCTTTTGGAAAGCAGAAGTGCAGATACCAGAGTAAAACCATAACTCATTAACACTTCCAACAAGTATTTATTATGTGCTGAGCAATCTGTGCCAACCCCAATGACCTAATGGTAAGCAAAACCATGTTCTGTCTTCCTGCAACCTGCAATCTGGTAAGTGGGTCAAAGAAATATTAGTTAGAATTCAGGTGCAGCAATTCTAACAGAACCTCAAAGTACTAGGGTTCACATAAGATGGAACTGTATTGCCCTTTCACAAGGGTAAGCAGTCAAAACCCAGGTACCTCCCACCTTGTCGCTCCAGCATCCTGAGTGCGTGGCACTCATTCATGTGGTCCATGGTTCACCAGCACCATGATAGCCACACTCCAACAAGGAGGAAGAGAAAGGTGAGAGAATGGAAGGAATAAACCCCTCTCATTAAAGGCCCGGAAGTTAGGGTTAGGGTTAGGCCCAGAAGTCACACCACACTGAAGCTCAAACTCTTTTTGCAGAAATTAGTCCCATGACCACACCAGGCTGCAAGGGATACTATGGAAAGTAGCTTTTAACTAGACAGCCATGTGTCAGACACACTTTCAATCACTGTGGAAGAAGGTGAGCATGGATATGCAGGTGAATAGCAGTCTCTAATGAAGCAGATGGGTGAGTAACAAGAAGACACAGATCTCCAAAAACAAAAGCAAATGAGCGATCAGAGCCGAGCAGAAAGGGAAAATCCCACAAATGCACAAGATCTAAAGGGCAGGAAGAAAGGAGAGGAAATATCATAAAACAAAGAGACTGGGCTTTGGAATATCTAGGAACTGCATCTATATTTCCTCCCAAGACAGGCATCACCCACACATACAGGTGGGAAAGGTAGGAAGGAAGAGTGGTTACCTGCAGCAGGTCTGATGAAATGAGCTCCTCCAGGCCTCATGCTTTTAGCTCCAGACTGTCCATCAGGAAAAATCACTAAGAAGACTAACGGTGCTGCCCATCAGTAGTGCCAACCTGTTGCCTTGCCAACCGTCCTAATAGCCACAGTGATGCTAATGATGACGCCAGTGTTGATGCTGGTATGTTTTCTGTCTCACTGGAGTAGCAGCGGATTCCCTTAGCATCCTTGGCTGAAACGTGCAACGAAGGAGAAACGTTATTGACGCGATGCTGGTAGGCAAGGGAGAAATTCACAGCGAACCTAAACTCTTCCTCCGTAGAATGGGAGGTGAGACAATAGATCCTAGGACTCTCAGAACATGCTCATCTCTCCTCACTCAGTCCCCAACATGTTTTAGATTTATTTAGCTTTTCGTATTTTCAGGTAAAATGCACAACAGCCAGGAACATTTTCCAGTCATTGAGTTCTACCTACTCTGTGCCAGGCACTGTGCTAAAGCGTTCAGTAGCATTTCAAAATGCTTTCGTGACATCTCCGTGGGGTCCTTACTCTGTGAGTATTTGCACTGAGGAGAGCTGGTTGCGAAGGCAATAAGGGTCAGGAGGAAAGAGGTCCCATGGGCCTCTCTCAGCCTCTCCCAGCCTCTCCAGGCCAACCGAGAACCCACGGGAGCTTAAACAAAGGCCGAGGATGCTCTTGCCCCGGACCAGCCTCCCTGATTGAATGGGAAGGCGGCCCTGCATTCTGGAGTTGCTGGACCACAACTTCCTTCCCCGCAGTCTCCTGAGGGGCAACTTCCGGCCCAGCTCCAGGCGAGGCGTGTTCAGGACCATGGAGAAGCACAGGCTGGAGGCTGGCGCCCACCCCCGTGTGCCTCAGCCCTGCTCCAGAGTGTACCTCCACCCTTCACTTCTCAGTTGCCATTTCTCCTGGGGACAAAGTTTTCCTCAGATGGGTGCTCCTGAAACTGATTCACCTAAAGGACATAGGAGGGCCTTGGGTGAGAGGGCGTTTGGCTCCCCTGTAAATGGTTCAGCAAGGAGTGAATCCCGAGACCATAGCGGGCGGGGGCGGGGCTGGCTCCTCCCTCTTTGCCAAGGCGCAGGAGAGCCTTTGTTTGACTGGGGTGTTTTCTACCATGGTGGCCAAGCTGCCGGCAGTTCCTGCAAGACACCGCTGGATGAGGCAGGGCTGAGAGGGGGTGATTAGGAGGTACAGGTTTCTGGTTGGCAGGTGGCAAGTGGCAGAATATTCTGGCTCCCTCGTCCTCTTGCTGGCATGCTCAAGTGGCTTTTCTCCCAAAGAGCTCTTCCACGAGCATGTCCAGAGAGTGTCTGCCTGGCCCCCGTGGCCAACTCTCCTCTGCAGCAGTGGAGAGGGGACTGCTTCCTACGGTGAGCTCAGAGGCTTTCCTGAGCCACCCCTAAAATAAATGGCAGGTGCTCCTGGGACGCTGTCTGTATCCTGTAATCTCAGGTCACCAAATCACATGTGGGGCGTGTTTCGAACTCACCATCTAGGCTTCTGTCTGAGCCACACACGCAGACAGGCTCCTCAGCAGGAAATGTACCCCCAGAGAAGGCCAGGTGTGCACATGAGAGGTAGGGGCTGGGGAGGAGCCCCAGCTTACACCTTCACACAAACCCAGGATCAACGTCGTGGCAAGAGCCAGGGCCTTGAAGGCAAGGAGGCTGGGCTGGCATCTTCACAGCCGTCTGACACTGGACAAGGGATGGCACCTCTTTGAGTCTCATCTGAAAAATGGCGGTGACGATGTGACAGTGTTGTTGTGAGGCTGGAGAAGGTATCATGTGTTCAGCATCTACCAGTGCCAGGGACAGAGGAATTGCTGGAGAAATGATAGATGCTGCCCTTGCTCGTGTGATAAAAGGAGAAGGTGGCAAGCCACACCCCAAGCCACGTGTAACCCTGGAGAGTGGGAGGCTTTGCTCTTGTTGCCCACTGCAGAGTGCAGCACCCCGCCTTCATTTACCACATTCCGAAGCATCCCTCCAGGCCCAGCTCCTCCTGCGCACCTGAATTCCTGGGGCAGAGCCCACGAACCTCGCACTGCTTCTGCTTTGGACCCTGTGTGTTTGCATCCTGAGTATTTGCGTTTGTCTTTCCACCTATCCGCAACTGCTTGGGGGTAGGGATTCTGCCTTAGTCAGTGGGCCTCCTCAGCTCCTGTCCCCTTCCCTGGTACAGAGGTGCCCAATGAATGACAATCTAGCCCTCAGCCCCAGCTCTGCCTCAGAAGGTGCCAGCAGCCCCAGGGGTGACTCAAGGCACCAAGGCGCATCTGGGGATGGCCGTGGCAATAAGGCAACTGCTCCTTTCTGCCCTCCCTGTCCTGGCCACTCACTCTCTTCATTCCTGTGGAGTGCTGACGGCTGCTGAGATCATTGTTAGTCAGCTGGAGCACAAACAGCGTGCAGGAAGGTCACTTAGTAAACCCATGGCAGAATCAAGATGAAAATGTGTCATCGCCTCAAGTTCAGACCAGGGCTTGGTCTACACCACATGAGTTCCATGAACAAAAGACAATCTCAGACCATTCAGAAAAGATGATGGACACTCCAAGAGCTCAACTTGGGTCACCTTCTTGGGGAAAGTGTCTTGTGTTTAAAACTGGAATGGAGCCAGGGTGTGTCCAGTCTGGGCTTCCACCGGGGAATCCCTGGAAGGCTCTGCCTGACCTCACATTGAAGTTAGGTTTCCCCAACTCTACTCTGTCATCCCTCCCTGCGGTTTTCTGTGACAGCACTTGTCACATAAATCAATGTATGTTTTATTTGTAAAATTATTTGTTTAATGTCCAATTCTTCTCCACACCGATGAACAGGGATGTATCCAAAGGGTTTAGCATAATACTGAGAATATAATAAGCTCCCAGAGTATTCATCCAACAAGTAGTTATTAAGGTCTTCCATATGCAACATACTATTCTAGGTGTTAGTGAACTAAAATGATACACAGGTGCACAGATGGATGGTTTGTTAAAAGAACACAAGACACCAAACTGGGCTGTGAGACTGCAATGCTTCCTATTGCTGCGGTAACAAATCATCAAATTTAGGGGCTTAAAACGTTATCAACTGACTTGTCATAGGGGAAAAATCAGTCTCAGTGGCTAGGATTGAAGCGTCCGGGAGGGTCAGCTCCTCCTGGAGGCTGTGACAGGAGAATCCATTTCCTTGCCTGTTCCAGTTTCTAGAAGTTGCCTGCAGTCCTTCTCTCCTAGTTCCTCCCTCCATCTTCCAACCCTTCACACTCTGATCTCTGCTTCAGACATCACATCTTCTTCTCTGACTCTGACCCTCCTGCCTCCCTCCTGTAAGGACCCTTGTAATCCCTATCAGGCCCATTCAGAGAATCTAGGATCGTCTCATCTCAAGATCCTGAACTTAAACATCTCTGGAAAGTCCCTTTTGCCATGCAAGGTAACAGTCACAGGTTCCCGGATTAGAGCGTGGACATCTTTGAGACCTCATTATTCAGTCCTGTGGAATACGTATTTGGGAATCTTTGAATGAAGATGTCTTCCTAAATTGCAGCAGTCTCTTACTCTAAGCCTCAAAACATTTTAGTAAATTATGCGCTCCATATTTTGGAATCACATCCCCTTGGCATGCTTACAAAATGTGCATATGATATGACTACCTGCCTAGTAACAAGGGGACTCCTCCTGTGATGGGTTGAATTGAGTCCCCAGCTGTAAAAGATATATTGATGTCCTAATTCTGATGCCTGTGAACATGACCCTGTTTGAAAATAGGGTCTTGGCAGATGTAATCAAGTTAAGATGAGATCCTACTGGATTAGGGTGAGCCCGAAATCCAATGACTGGCATCCTCACAAAGAGAAAAAGATTTAGATACGGAGACAGAGACAGAGGGAAGACGGCCATGTGACGACAAAGGCAGAGACTGGAGAGATGCACCTGCCAGCCGAGAAATGCCAAGGACTGCGGCAAGGAAGAGGTGAGGCCCTGCGACATGCTGATTTCAGGCCTGCAGCCTCCAGAAATGCCAGAGAACACTTTTCTGGAGTTTTAAGGCCCCCAGTTTGTGGTTATTTGTTCCAGCAGCTCTGGGAAATGACCACACCCTCTCCCCGTCCCCAGCCGCTACACCACCGGTTCCCACGGGCTCTCCCTGAAGACTCTGCTAGGGCTACTGCAGAGCACCCCTGTTTCCCAAGCTACAGCCCGTTTTTTCACTGTCCCCGACACTGGGTGACAAGGAAAGGCTTTGCCATGGGAACGAACCAGCCCCTCATGCCGCTTTCTGCAGACAGACTCAAAGTCATCACTGTGCATTCGGTTTTTTCCTTGTTTCTTGGAAAGCACCTCTCAGGATCATTTCAAGAAAAACAAATTGTGAGGTTAAGAATCTATTTAAAGCGAATCATCAGTTCTAGTTCCAATAACAAACCAGGCCAGTCAGGTCGCCAGGACAAGACTGGAACCCCTGTGAGCATGCACTCACTGCGGGTCAGGCATGAGCGGGTCTTGCACACACGTCACCTGGTGCACCTCCTCCCCCTGTTCCCTCGGCCGGCTGTCTCGGTGGCTGACTTACTAACCCTCTGCCCAAAAGGGACACAGAACTGCATGCTCACCAAGTAAGAATTTTCAAGCAGCTTTGAAGTATGATTTACCATCTTGGTGAGCTTAACAGGAACGCTTTGAACCCATTTAACCCCTTCACCCAGAAATCCCCAACTGCTCGGTTGTATGTGTGCAAAGCTCCCTGCCAGCCCTCCAGGGGCGTTGAGTCCTCAGAGTCCATTAACAACTTGAACCTGATGCATCACAGATGCCTGTGCCCAGCTGGGGCTCAGAGTAAGCCAAGCACTTCTTTCATTTCAACATTCCCATAGGTGGTGGCAGTAGAATGAACCACTCATCAACTTTTTTTTTTTTTGAGATGAAGTCTCACTCTATCTCCCAGGCTGGAGTGCAGTGGTGCAATCTCAGCTCACTGCAGCTTCCGCCTCCTGGGTTCAAGCAATTCTCCTGCCTCAGCCTCCCAGGGTAGCAGGATTATAGGCAAGCACCACCACACCCAGCTAACTTTTGTAGTTTTAGTAGAGGCAGGGTTTTGCCATGTTGCCCAGGCTGGTCTCGAACTCCTGACCTCGGGTGATCCACCCACCTCAGCCTCCCAAAGTGGTGAGATCACAGGCGTGAGCCACCGTGCCCAGCTCACTCATCAGTTCTTTATTTGAGCTCGGCTATACGCCAGACACTGTGTCAGGCACTGGCAATGCACTGGTTAACCTATTTCTCCATGGAGCATCTGTTGAAGTTGGGGAAAGTCGAAAAAAGATCAAAACAAAAGGTAAGAAGACAAGTAAATAAAAGAACTGTGGGCTGAAATAATTGTCATAAGGAAACCTAGAAGCTAAAACAGAGCATAGACGAGGCCTGACTTTTCACCAGGTGAGCAAGAAATGCCCCTGCGAGGTTACACTCAATCTGAGACCTAAAGGAAATGAAGGAGCCAGCCAGGGGAAGACTCAGGAAAGGGTATTCCTGCCATCCAGAAGAACAGGTGCAAAGGTCCTGGGGCAGCAAAGAGCTTAGCCAGCATTCAAGGACCTGAAAGAAGACCAGGGTGGCAGGAGTGTTATCAGCACAGAGGCTCCCAAGCAAGAGGAGGTTGGAGAGATTTGCAGGGGCCAGATCGTGCAGAGCTTTACTCAAGCGTGGATTTTATTCTAAGTACAATGGGAAACTCTTGAAGGGTTTTCATGGTGTGTGTCTGTCTGTATGTGTGCAGGGGAAGGGTGAAGGGGTGACGTAACATAATCTCCTCCTCTTTTCCCCTCTTCCTCCTCCTTCTTCTTCATCATCTTATTTTTCTTCATCTTCTCCTTCTTCATCTCTTTCTCCTTATCCTCCTCTTCCTCCTCCTTCTTAGACGACCAGTTTTGCAGCTAGGTGGGGAGAGTATATTTGAGGTAAGGAAGTGTGCAGAGGAAATGCCTTTTAGGAAGGAACCCCAGACCTGGGTTGCAGGGTAGGAAGGCACAATCGGATGTCTACAGCGGTGGGATTGATAGGATCTGCTGATGGATTTCAGGGAGTGGGGGTGTTGGGGAGGATCCGGGGTGACTGAGTGTGTGCTTGCTCTTTACAAGGGTTTCTGTCCCACCACAGAGTGGCATATCTGGCTCCCGGGCTCCTAGGTGACACTAAGAAGCTGTCCCAAGATGGCCATCAGGGTCCTGTCCAACCCTCAGAGTCATTGATAAAGCTGGACAGCTCTGCATTTCTCTGGAACTCACCTGGGTCTGGTGCAAGATGTCTCAGTGACTCTTACCTCTTGTGCAGTAGGCTGCATTTTTTTTTTTTTGAGATGAACTCTCGCCCTGTCTCCCAGGCTGCAGTGAGTGGTGCAGTCTCGGCCTCCTGGGTTCAAGCGATTCTCCTCCCTCAGCATCCCGGTTGCTGGGATTACAGGCACCTGCCACCATGCCCAGCTAATCTTTTGTATTTTTAGTAGAGATGGGGTTCACCGTGTTAGCCAGGATGGTCTCAATCTCCTGACCTTGTGATCCGCCCGTCTCAGCCTCCCAGAATGCTGGGATTAAAGGAGTGAGTCACCGCGCACGGCCAACAGGCAGTATTTTTTTCCAAATTTGATATCCTCCTTTGCATCTGAGAGGGCCACTTTCCATTTTTTAATTACCGCAGAACAGTCTTGCCTAAAAGTGCCTTCCTAAGCTAGGGTCCTACCTCAGAATCAGTAATGAGTTAGTAAATCAGCTCTCTGGAGGGTAAAAAATGAAACCCTGATTTGCAACATTTACCACGTTCCATGGTATAAATAACCCCGCCTTGGCCGCTTTCAAGCTATCAATAGTTAACCAACTCAAAAACTTCCTGAACAGTTAACAACTGGCTCTAACCAGCTTGTAGGAGCAAGGCCTCGCTCAGTCTCGCAGGACTGATGGCCTAGAACACTTTGCCAAACAGTTTCCTCCAGCTTCTCAATAAACACGGTTGCCCAGGTTAGAAGCAGAGCATGCAGGAAGCTTGGGGAGGTGATGTGCCGAGTCCATAGGTCTGGGGGGAGGTGATGCTCTGAGTCTATAGGTCTGAGGGGAGGTGATGTGCTGAGTCCATAGGTCTGAGGGGAGGTGATGTGCTGAGTCCATAGGTCTGGGGGGAGGTGATGCTCTGAGTCCATAGGTCCTGGGGGAGGTGATGAGCTGAGTCCATAGGTCTGGAGGGAGGTGATGCTCTGAGTCCATAGGTCTGTGGGGAGGTGATGAGCTGAGTCCATAGGTCTGGGAATGAATCCACTCAGTGACTCACTGCATGCTCAAGTGTGTCTGAATAAGTTAACTTCAAAACCAAACCAATTACTCAAGGCAAAGTCTCTCCACTGGTGATGGAGAAACAGCCTGGCAGAACATTCCCCATGGGTAGGTTTTTGGGGAATGAATGGGGAGTCAGGAAATCTGGGTGACAACTCTAGGTCTGCTGCTAATTGGCTAAACGACCTCAGACATGTCACCTGACCTCTCTGAGTCCCAGCCTTCACATCCCCAAAATGAGAGGCAGATGATCTCTAACAGTCAGTCACCGTGTCTTCCCAGGCCTTTGGACTTAATGCATCACCAAGTTTTCTGGAGAACCTGCTTCTGGCCCAGGCAACTCGGCAGGTTGTGAAGCCAGAGGGGAGTTTGAGCACCAAGCTCAAGGCGGCAGTGTTGACCGGGTGCGGTGGCTCACACACCTCTAATCCCAGCACTTTGGGAGGCCAAGGCAGGCATACCACCTGAGGTCAGGAAATCGAGACTATCCTGGCTAACATGATGAAACCCTGTCTCTCCCAAAAATACAAAAAATGATCCACGTGTGGTGGTGTGCACCTGTAGTCCAGCTACTTGGGAGGCGGAGGCAGGAGAATCACTTGAACCCGGAAGGCAGAGGTTGCAGTGAGCCAAGATTGCGCCACTACACTCCAGCTTGGGTGACAGAGTGAGACTTCACCTGGAAAAAAAAAAGACGGTAGTCTTGCAATGCTTTCCTCGAAGCAGCTCCTACAGACTGGCTCTTTCACTTTAAATGCCATAGATTTGGACACAGGGAAGAGTCTTGGGAACAGAAAAGGAAGGGAGACAGAGACAACCCGGGGAAGAATGATGACACTTGGGCAATGCAGACAAACAAGAGATCGAAGATGGCGCCCAAAGTTGTGCCAGTGCCATTGTTACCCACACTGGGCGGAATGGCAGGAGCAGCAGCTTCTGGACTTCTCTGGCTGCTAGACGTGTTTAATGACTTCAGAGCCTGCACCTTCTTAAGCCGATGAAGAACTTCCTAGAATGTTCTAGCACCCCTCTTTTTTTTTTTTTTTTTTTTGACACAGTCTCACTCTGTCACCCAGGCTGGAGTGCAGTGGTGCGATCTTGGCTCATGGCAACATCCGCCTCCCGGGTTCAAGCGGTTCTCCTGCCTCAGCTTCCTGAGTAGCTGGGATTACAGGCATGCGCCACCACACCCGGCTAATTTTTGTATTTTTAGCAGAGACAGGGTTTCACCATATTGGTCAGGCTGGTCTCTAACTCCTGACCTCGTGATCCGCCCACCTCAGCCTCCCAAAGTGCTGGGATTACAGGCATGAGCCACCGCACCCGGCCTCACCCCTCTTATGAAATGGTACCAACAGCACCTTGCCCAGGGGCTGAGTGTGGCAAATACTGCCTACTGTGTGGGCCGTGAGGGGCTGTGAAGGGAGCTGCACATACCCAGAGATCATGGGCCACCCTCACAGACAAACATCCCCTTTGCCATTCAGTCCATCCCCTCCTCAAGCGCATCCTGAAATGCCTCCTCATTCTATAGCCGGTATACCTATTATACTCTTCTGTAACCCGAGTGCTCTCCATCTGAGGCCACAGAAGTGAACATAGTTGAGAAGTCAGAGGAGGGGGCTGAGAGATGCTTCAACACCCACAGAGCAAGGACCAAGCTTTTTTCTTCCTTCCTTGTTCTCAGGCTTTTCTGCACGTACTGGGGGCATTGGCTGTTGATACATGAAATACGGAGGCAGCCTCATCTATGCTCTGGGCACCTTATTTGGGTGAATGTACCTTTTCAAAATCAAGATGTTCTGGGGTTTTTTTAAAAATAAAAAGTATGAAAATATCTCAAAAGAGAAAAGAGTACCGAGGATAACCATATAAAAACAATTTCAGCTGAGAAAAATAACCCAGTCCTGTCAAGTCCCGAAGAGAAGCTTGGTTTCCAAGGGACATTAGCAAAGTGCAGAGCTCCTAGCAGTGGGTAGGATGGAATGTTTGCAGCCTTTCCAAATAAGCAAACATCCCCCAGAATCCAGCATCCGTGCCCCACATGCTGTGGTTCCAATTTGCTTCCTGTTTTCGGGCCTCCCAGAAATACATCTCACAGACTTTTTATTTTCATCTCCCCACCTTGAAAAGCACAGATTTGCAAGTGTGAGTATCTTAGCAGGGAGACAAATCCAGCAGGCATTCGAGACATTTAGGCAGGAAGAAATGCATCTCATCGGAAATTTTCCATCGCCAGCACTTTTTTTTTTAATTCCCAAGATAAATGGGTTTTTACTTGTAGGACTAAGGGCTCCATTATTTTTCAAATACTTTGCTCCTTCTAAGGAGCCAAGAAAATTGGTTATACACCTGGCCAGCTGATCCAACCTCAGAAATCTTCTGACCTCAATGAAAAGGCTCTAATTTTTCCTTGCCTTTAATAAATGTTTCTCCTCTTCTCCCCAGCAGGATTCAGCACACGGGGTGGGCAGGCAGGCTGCCCAGTTAATGCAAACAGGCAGGAACACCTGACTTATCCAATCCAGGGGTCCCTACTTCAGACAGAACCCCTAGGTAGAGAAGCATATGACTTAAAACTCCGTCTTCAGGAGGACTCAAAGTGCAAGTACATTGTGGCATGGATTTAAATGTTTACCTGTATGTATGTGTGTTAAAAAATCAATTTGGCAGGGCACAGTGGCTCATGCCTATAATCCCAGCACTTTGGGAAGCTGAGCGGATGGATCACCTGAGGTCAGGAGTTCGAGACCAGCCTGACCAACATGGTGAAACCCTATCTTTAATAAAAAATACAAAAATTAGCTGGGCCTAGTGGTGGGCACCTGTAATCCCAGCTACTCAGGAGGCTGAGGCAGGAGAATTGCTTTAACCCGGGAGGCAGAGGTTGCAGTGAGCCAAGATCATGCTACTGCACTCCAGCCTGGGCAACAGAGCAAGACTCCTCTCAAAAAAAAAAAAAAATCAATTTCTTAGAGATGGTTTGAAGGTGTCAGAAAAGCTAATTCAGGTAGAAAACATGACCTTGCTCTGTAGCTGCCTCCATTCCGTCTTCCAGAACCTGAGAGAGTAGCAAGGATTTGGACTGGGGCCTGGAGGCAGAATTTGCAGCTCTCTTTCCCAAGAAATGAACCGCAGTCCCTCAGGCTGGAACAGGCAGGTGCTGTGAAATCTGGCTGACAGGTCAGCTTCAAGGTGATGTGCTGGCTGAGTCTTCTCTCCTTTCAGCTAAGCTCACATCACACCCCTGGTGCCTGGTAAAAGTAAATAATTATGACTGAGCGTATGAAGCAGGAGGGTCTCTACACACCTGTAATTACTACCTAGCAAGTCCCTGCAGAACCCGGGAGTTTCCCAGAGAGCCAGTGGGGCCGTTTCCGGAGAGAGTAAGTCAACGTGGGTCCTCCAGGCAAGATCTAGCTGGAGGAACTAGAATTAAAACTTCTATCACTGGACGCGTGTTTTGTCGCTTGCCAGGTAGTTCCAACTCAAAGTTCCCAGTTGCCTAAGCTATTATAAACCCAGCTGAAACGCTCACGTGCACCTGTGAGTATCTCAAACAAACAAAGCATGATCGCCTTACAGCGGCACTGTAAATATAGCGTGAGCTGCATGTCATTTAAAATTCCCCACTTTTAAAAAGAAACAGGTGAGATGGATTTTAATAATATATTTAACTTAACCAACCCAAAATATTATCACTTCCTCGTGTAGTCGATATAAAAAATTGCTAGTGAGATATTTTACTAAGTCTTCAAAATCTGAGTGCATATGTGACATTGTGAGTACATCTCAGGGTGGGCCAGGCATGCTTTAGGTGCCAAGAGCCACACGGGCTGTGTGCCATGTTGGACACTGTAGCCTTTGAGGTTGGCATTTACACCTCACCACCTTTTCAGAGCACCTGATGCATGATAGATTTCCTACAAACATTTCATATAGAAGAATGAACCTGTTATATGTGAAATTTTACTTGATCTGAATATACCAGTGTTCTTAATAAAATAGGAATGAATAAAAAATGTCCTTTGAACAGTTCCAGGCAGGTCTAAAACCCAGCCTTGGCTGATATTCTCATGTGCTGATAACAGCAACCAAAGTATCGTGACTTCGGTTAATAATTGATTGCTCCTCGCAGCAGAAAAATAAATAAAACCAGAGTGTGGCCGCCCCATGCCTTAGGGCCACTAACCAATGTCTAGATGAGCATGCACATGCTCTTTCGCTCTCTGGGGATTAGACACAAAAACTGCCTTCAAGGACAGCACAGCCTGAGGACAGCCAGGCTGACCAACAATGCTCTGTGTGTGTGTGTGTGTGTGTAGGGGGTTGTGTTGGCAACAACGTGAACGCTTCCTGGACAGGAGGCTCCAGCCCCGCGTCCTGAACAGGGACTAGGAGTCCCTCAGGGAGGAGGGCAGGAAGGAAACATCCAGTGAGAGGAAGCGGTGGGCACAGAAGTTTGCAGCCACCTGCAGAGCAGGGAAGCTCAGGACTTTAGGACCCTTCCATAGCAGTCCCACAAGCCTGGGGGGAACCATTTCACCATGGGGACAGTCTGCAGCAGCACTGTCCAACCAAAATGCATGCGAGCCACATGTGTGATGTATTTCAGGAGCCACTGAAGGGTCAAAAGACAGCGATGCAACTAATTGTAATGACCTATTTTATCTTAATCCATGTTGTCCAAAGCTTTATAATGTCAGCGTGTGAGATATCTCATGTTCTTTTCCATGAAGGCTTTGAAATCCGGTGTGTCACTGTCACTAAGAGGGCATGCTCAGGTCTAGATGCAGCATGTGCATAATGAGTAATAACCTCTGCTCACGTTCCTGGGTCCAAAAGAGAGGCCAGGACAGCTTCAAGGGAGAGGACTAGGGATGAAAAAGGAGGCAAAGTCACCCACCCCTTCTGAGGGGGCAACAGACCGTGCCAGGCTCCATAACCCAGGAGGAAACGGAGGCAACAACTTTTCCCACACGCTCCCAAAGGTGTCTGTGTCAATAGCGTTAACTACCAAACAGAGCACTGAGGAACACTTGCTTTAGCAACGTTTATGTTGCCAAGTGCCTGGACACCAGATCACAAGGCTGGCCCAGAAAAGAGAGAGTGCACCTGTGGGGGAGGAGGGCAAGTCCCGTCCGTCAGTCATTCCAGGTCACAGGGGCGCCTTTCCCTCCACTGCCAGGGAAACGCACATCCAGGCTGCCTAATGTGGAAATGTTTGAATCTGGAACGAGGCTCTCGGGTTGGCAGGGAGGAGGCAGGGTGATAGTAACCAGTCACACCGGGAAGGCGGTGGGGAGTGCTGCATCCACTCTTGCCAAGACCCCAGCAATATCTTTCCTAATAAGTCTAGCAGTGCCTGAAGCTCCCCTCTGAAGAACGGCCTCTCCCTTCCGCCTCAGTCTTCTTTAAGGGAGAGGGAGTGCAAGCCAAACACAGCAAGCATTTGGACGCAGCCCTGCTCTCCCTGGGGCTCTGGGCTCTGCAACAGATCCGCTTTGTGAATGAAAGGGGCATCTCTCCAAGATGGCGCGCTCTACCCTGCGGGCACACTGTGCACACGCCACTCCTCCAGCTGGTCTCGGGGACTGCAGCCCTGCTCTCCTGGGTGGGTGGTGGAGGGTGGTGCTGTTGAGAGCTTTCCTCCTCCTTTTCCTCTTCTTCCTTCTCCTGCCTCCCCATCCCTGGAAGGGCACCATCCATTGATCTTCAGAAAGAGGTCACCCTCCCTGAAAAGGGGACTTGGATTGTGGCATCTAGAACATCCCCCTGTGGTCCACTCAATCCTGGCCACACTCAGCTGTTACAGCAGGGAGAGGTTTCCAAGTTGGGTGTCCTGATCCTACGCAAACAGAGCTCAGGATGACGTGTGTTTGGGTCAAAGCACTTTTAACTGTGGCTCCAAGAACAGCCTGTACAGCCACTTTGAGTTTCCCAGTAACAAGGAATGTACAATAGATGAGACTTTACTTGCAAAACAATTTAAAAAAAAAGAAGAAGAAGCGCAGCCTGGTCTGTCTCTTTATAGGGTCCTAGAGCAACCAAGGGTGGCTGGACTGAAAAGCACGGTGCTCAGCCATTCAGCAGTTTATGACCTCGGTGTACTAATAAGTCCTTGTAACAGGATTACTGGCGGGTTTTGCAAGCTCCTAGACCCAGGTGTGGCTGAAGGTCAACTGCTCAGGGACAGTGGTTCTCTTGCCATTGGGAGAAGGTTACGAAGAATAATTTTCCTGCCCCAGGGCTTGTAGATGATTAACGTGTTTCTTTCGGTTAACCAGAGAGTTAATGGTTATTCAAAGCACTCTTTGATAATGGAGGGCGGAGGGGAGAAAATGAATGCGTTAACCATTAATCCAGGGAAATGTCATAAAAATAAAAATGGAAAATACTCGATCTGGGAAAGGAATTCACAGGCTGGAAGGGTCAGCCAGGCAATCCTGGTGAGGAAGGAGGAAGAGAGGGAGAAAGAGGGAGGCCTTAAAGTTCATGCATACTTAGAGCTGAGTTTTGTTGGGTTTTGTTCCTTTTCCTTGTTTCATTGCTCCGAGGAAATGGAATAGAAATAACAAAATCACAAACATGGAAACGTTACAAATAAAGTCAGTTTTATTGGTCTTTTTGCTCCGGCCTCCCACAGCTGAGCCTGTCTGACTCGTCCCCTGTCTGACTTGTTCTCCAGCCTCTTTGGGGAGCATGAGGGGAGCGCAGGCAATCAATCCGTGCTTGGAGAAAGTGGAGAGCGTTTTTAGGAGGCCGGTGCTGACAGAGGCACGAAGCTCTGACTCCCGGCCTCTTCTTGGGGCCACACTGGCCGGCACCCAGGCACAGCCGTCATGGCGCCCGCCCCAGTCACCTTACTGGCCCCTGGGGCAGCATCCTCAATGTCTTGCAGCCAGCCCAGTGCAATAAACAGGAAGACTTCCGGGCAAAACTCCTGCTTGGCATAGACTACTCCCAGACACCATCGGGAACATGTCCTGATGAGCTACAAGCTGGCACCAGTGGGAATCTCTGATGAAGGATGGGACTCCCTGAAGCATCCATCAGACATGTGTGGAGCGTTCCCTAGTATGAAGACCATTTTAGAGTTCAAAGGCCAGATCCTGCCCTCAAGGGGTTTACAGGCCGTTAGGGAGATAAAACAACCCAGGGCAAGTGGTGGAGATGCAGCGTCAGCCAACTGCTGAATACACTCAAAGAGATGAGAGCCCACTGGACTGTCTTGGAGCCTCCTAGGAAGGCTGAGTCCAAGCTGGGCTGGGAGGCTGGATAAGGCTGTGACAGGCTGAAAAGGGAGAGGCAAGGCAGAGAGAGAAAGAATGACAAGAAATGTGTAAGGAAGAGATCTATTTGAAGAAGAGGAGAGGAAAGAAGGTAACACCTGGAAGACAGGTTTGAGTCTGTCTGTGGGAGCCTCAATGCCCAGCTGCATTCATGCTCCATCAGTGGCACTGGGGAGAGTTTGGAGAGGAGAGTGAAATTAACAAAGTGGGGCATGGGAGGAGGCGGGCCTTGAAGGGTGAAAACAAGCAAGTCCCCGTGTGGTTACAACCATGGCCCAAAGGTGCCCTCCAGGAGCATGGGTGGGGCAAGGGAGCCCAGGGCAGGGGGAGAGTGCTGCTTCTTCCATGCTCTGCAAGGGGTGAAGATTCCAGCTTCTTTGGAGGTGGAGGAGGCTAGGCAAGAGCTCTTGCTACAGGGAATCCTATTCTCATGGACTCGGAGGCCAGGCCCTTTGCTGAGAACACTCCAACAACTGTGGGGGGAAGGAAGTGCAGCTGTGAGGGAGGGATGAAGAGAGTGAATTTGTGGGTTCAGTGGACAAGGCGATCTGGCTCTTTCTAGCATCCCAGGAGTTGAGAAAGCACATGGCAAGGGCCACCTACTTTCTCCTTCTGCCTTTATGGAGGGTTGCCCGTGGGCCAGTGCTGGTCTAGGAACCGAGGGGAGATGAAGGACCTCAGGTACACGTTCTCTGTCTTCACTAAGCTTGTTGCAGACAGAAGGTAAGAAACATAACACAATTGCAGTGAAGAGAAATGGACACTGGTCCTGCCCATTAGAATCAGAGACTGTTAGAAACACAGATTTCTGCCAACCGATTCAGTCCCACCACCATCACCACCACCATCATCAAGAACTTTCTTGGCACAGGGCACAAGCTTGTGTCTTTTTTTCAAGGCTCATTCTAACACACAGTGTAGTACCATGAGTCAGATTGCCGTGGTTCCTATCCCAGCTTTACCACTGACTGACTCTGTGTGTGTGACTGCTCTTGCCTCAGTTTGCCCATCTAAAAAACAGGATCATAGCAGTACCTGCTTCATAGGGTTAAATGTGATCATTCTTATAAAGTCCCAAGAAACAGCCTAACATAGCAGGTGCTTAATAACTGTTGGCTAAGGGGCACGGCTGGGGTTGTGGGAGCGGAGTCATACAGTGTTGTGGAAATCCAGGTAGGGGATCCAACCTGGACTTGAGGGTCAGGGAAGGCTTTCTGGAAGAGGTGGCTTCCCAGCTGAGACATGCAGGAGAGTGAGGAGTAAGCCAGGTGGCGTGAGTGAAAGTGAGAGTTCAAGCAGAGAGAACAGCATGTGCAAAGTTCCCAGACAGGAGACCAAACACCATGGAAGGGACGGGCTGAGGTTTGGTGGGACTGGAAGGCACTGCGAGGCAGGGCTGCGGAGTGGCAGGAGATGCCCAAATCCCGGAAGTGTCTGAATTCTATCCTGAGGACCACAGGAGGCTGTGGCAGGGCTTTAAGCGGAGATGGATCCGATCTGTCATTTGAGGCGTCCCTCTTGCTACGGTTTGGGAATTGACTGACGGCACAAGCCCAGAGCAGAGACAAGTGGGAAAGAGGTTGACGTGAGCCCAGCAAGGGAGACAGAAGACCTGAACTAAGAAAGTGGCCATGGAGAGGGAGAAAGTGGGCAAAATGACAAGCACCGGGGTGGCCGACGGGAGTGGCGGCTCAGGGAGATGGGCAGGCCAACGGTAGCTCTGGGCTTGGGCTTGAGCAACATCTCAACTGGTTGGATGTCGAGAAAGGGAACATGGAAACGGAGCACATCTGGGGAGAGAAATATAAATTCAGGTTTTAGTACATTGAGGTTTTTAGTGCTTATAAGATGTCCCAGTGGAGATGTCTGTCCACTGGGCAACTGGACATCAGGCTTTGGTGCTCAGGACCTATGGGGGGTTGTAGATATGTTTTTGGAAACCCTGAGCATTTAGAGCTGAGGCTGAACATGGGCATCGTGTTCACTGGAGACTCTGGGAGATGCAGGAAGGGTTTCGCAGGCTCAAGAGGCAGCATTGAAATGGATAGGCCATGGGCCTAGAGTGGAGTGCAGGATGGAGAAAGTCAGAAAGATTTCTTGGCAAGTGGCAGTGGGGGTGAAGAGTTCGTTGTCAGAAAGGGAGACTTCCAAGCCCAATATTTTTGAAGTGGGACAGTTCTGTGTGACCCGGAGCATAGCCATAGGCACAGCCATGTGTATGACCAAGGAAGGCAATGAGGAAGGTGAGTGGTCAGCTCAGGAATGGACACCCTGAGGCTGAAGACACGGAGAATTCCCAGGAGATGCAGCAGAGGACAAGCTGGGTGTAGGACTCACTGGGGAAGGTGAGGTATGTCCCTGTGTCCATTCTTGAGGGTAAGAATGAAGAGTGTACAAGAAATATGAATTGCCAGGAGACTCTAGACCGTCCAGGAGCACAGCTGCAGGGACTGACGTGGCAAAAGTATAGATGTCTTTGCACCCACCATCCTCCTCTCCCAGGGACTGACATGGCAAAAGTATAGATGTCTTTGCATCCACCCCCCACCATTTGGCTCCTGCAGGGACCCTGACCAGGGAAAGCCGACTTCAGAGAAGGCAGATATGCGAAAAGCCATGTTACAGAGACATTCGCGTGGTAACTCACCTACTTGTACAGGCAGAGACAGACCTGGCATCTCTCCTGAGCTGTATTCTTGACTCACTCTATGAATGAGAGCCTCAGATTTTCCACCTATTAAATGGGATAATAATTCTTGACATCTACTTGCTTCACTTGAACACTATGAATATAAAATTTTTCCCAAGTGCTTTGAGTTCACATTATAAGGCTCTACCTAAACATTAGTGCACTCACTGCTGCATTTCTTGGACACTGATCAACTTAAGTTTATAATAATAAATTCCTCTGCCTATCTTTGTTGAGAGATTAAAAGAGGGAGAATCCCACAAGACCTTGCTTCTAGAATCCTCTGCTCTATAAAGTCGCTCAGGAAAGGAGTCTGAGGAGGCACTCAGATGCAAGATGTGTCTAGAATGGTTTGGTTTTAGAAATCCCCTTCCCTGAGCCATCTGGACGAAACAGAAGAATGAGGATGGAGTTGGGTAATACTTTGGGGCCATGGGCAGACATAGAGTGGATTCCAGGTTCATTTACTCATTCCTGTGTTCATTTATTCCATACAATTCTACTGAGCTTTTTTCATGGGTTCCCTGCAAAGCATCTAACCACCAACCCCGGGGTCTGGTTGCCACTGTCTGGCTGCCGAACCAGCTCTTGCTGGATAGACCTGTCTTCGGAGTCAGGCTGCTTGCCTTGCAGCCCTGCACTCACCCACATTCCGCTGGCTCTCTAGGTCCATGGGTGAGATGGCTGACTGGCAGAAGGAAGTTGTTCTCTGGGGTGTGTGTGTGACTCAAAGATCAATGGAGGGAGGAAGAATAGATGCTCCAAATGACCACTGCACTTCTCCAATGTCTGAAGGCGAGACTTCCTGGAGGGCGTGGTATACAGTGATCTTATCCAGCTAAAATTTCCCACCTTCATAAGGCATTTGTAAGTTCCTTAAGCATAGGGATCTGAATTCCCTTATCCCACAGAACTGTTCCACACCGTACGAATGTGTTGCATGCAACTGAATAAATGATTTGGTCCATAAATTTGAGGTCTGGATCATTCCCTTTACATTCCTGCTGGGTTAGGCAGATTCCAGAGAGGCCTCCGTTGTGCTTCCATAATATGTTGGCTTGCAGTTCCTTATCTTAACTAAAAGTGAGAGCCACAGATCAGAACAGCAACAAAGATGCTGCCTTTGAAGGCTCAGTCCTGTTAAACTAACCCCAAGCAGTGTCTCCTTTAAATGGGCCCCCACAGAGGTTTTAGTGAGCCAAGATCGCGCCACTGCACTCCAGCCTGGGCGACAGTGCAAGGCTCCATCTCTAACAAATGAATGAATGAATGAATGAATGGGTTGCCACTTGCCAGGGTTTGTAAAACCAAGTTCAGAAAGAACCAAAATGAAAATGCCCCCTTGGATTCTGAATTTCTTTCATTCCCATTCAGTGGTTTAAAGAGGCCTGAGACTTACAGAGTTTTCTAACCCTTGCCTACTTCATGAGACTCATCTGAGTGTAGTCACGTTTCTGTTGGTGTAAGGAAGAACATTTTGCGACCACATCTGCCCAGTGATAGAATGGGAGGCCTCCCCATATAGTGAGGGTGGACCCTGAGCTTGCTGCAAAGGCTGTGCCACTGTCCACACGGGATGCTGTAAAAGGGACTCCCACCTGGGTGAGTGGTTACACCAGTAGACCTCCAGGGTCTTTTCCAACTTGTTTCTTCTTTTTCTTCTTTTTTTTTTTTTGAAACAGAGTCTCAGTTTATTGCCAGGCTGGAGTACAGTGGTTTGATCTCTGCTCACTGCAAATTCCACCTCCCAGGTTCAAGCGCTTCTCCTTTCTTAGCCTCCCAAGTAGTTGGGATTACAGGTGCCTGCTGGGATTACAGATGCCTGCCACCACACCCGGCTAATTTTTATATTTTTAGTAGAGATAGGGTTTCACCATGTTCGCCAGGCTGGTCTCGAACTCCTGACCTCAGGTGATCCATCCATCTCGGCCTCCCAAGGCCTACCCAACTTGAAACTTCTTTAATCCTGTGGTTTCAAGGCTGGGTGCAGTGGCTCATGCCTGTAAGCCCAGCACTTTGGGAGGCTGAGGTCAAGAGTTCAAGATCCGCCTGACCAACATGGTGAAATCCTGTCTCTACTAAAAATACAAAAATTAGCCTGGCCTAGTGGCTTGTGCCTATAGTCCCAGCTACTGGGGAAGCTGAGGCAGGAAAATCACTTGAACCCAGGAGGTAGAAATTGAGGTAAGCCGAGATCACACCACTGCACTCCAGCCTGGGCCATAGAGAGAGATTCCATCTCAAAAAAAAAAAACAAAAACAAAACAAAAATCCCTATGGTTTGAGGTAGTGGGATTCTGGGAAAGAATGGTGGCAGACATAGGCTCTGAATCCACAAGAAAGAATGATGGCTTGAGAAACAGAATTTATTTGATTCCCCCATGAGCAAGCTAATCCAGTTCATGAGACAGAGCTGGTCATTTGGATAGCTTAAAAAAAAAAACCAGCATCAACCATGACCCAGTTTCAGTGACAATACACAGTAATGGCCTCAATTAGGCGGAAATTGCCGGAGCTCTTGTTCTGCTTCTCTGCGCTGATCCTCCTGAACACTTTGCACCTTGATGGCAATGCACGGTTGATACACGATGTGTGTAAAAGGCGCTTGCATAAAAGTGGTTTTATAGCTCTGGCTTGGCTTTATAAGCACAGCAAACAGAAAAAAAAAACCAGGAATAAAAGGGGCAATAAAATAATTACGTAACGCTTTGAACTCACACTAAATACCACCTTTATTTCAAGGCTCTCCATGTGTTTTACAGGCAAGTTTAGAACTGTAGTTGAATCCCCTTTTATCACAGGGGAAACGGAGTCACTGTGCAGCAAGGGCTGGAGGGCACACAGGGTTTGTTATAAGGGAGGACTCTGGGAGACTCCCCCACTAGAAGCCCTTCAGGAGGTGGGCCAGTGGGAGAGGACCTCTGACCACACCTTTGTTTTGCACTTACGTGTATAGATTCTTATCCCTATGTATGAATTCTACCCACACATCCTGAGGACTGAGCTCCTTGACTCTGGCATTAACAATATGAATAACAACCTTTACCAGTTTTGACGCCTACCATACATCAGGCAATGCCTCCCCTGCCCCTCACCACTATCTATGAGGTTGACGTTACTATCCTCACTGCATAAATAAAGACAATAAGAGGTTCAGTGCTCTGGCCAGGTGACACCCCACACCCTCTAGCCCCAAACACACACACACACCGGAGGTGGCCTCAGAGCATGCACTTTACCAGGGACACCTTCTACCAAGATAAAAGAACCAGGTTAACATTTTTTCAGAGAGGCCAGAAACTTCCATTTATCCCTTCAGTCTCCATTTCAGAATATGGAGAAGACCAGGATGGATTCCAACAGGCTTCCCTTAGAGTTGAAGAAAACAGTTTGGGAGACAAGCAGCTAAAGAAGAAAGCCACGCGGAGAGCTGGACAGGCATTCTAAGATCGGGACTGTAAAGAGCGCCACGAAATTTACAAGAGATGTTAAATAATGGAGAGAATTCCAGAACTCCAAAAGTATTACCTCAGAGTGTTAAAAGGAGGAAGAAAATTTTAAAGTATTTATTGTTCTTGGGTTTTGTGTGTGTGTGTGTGTGTGTGTGTGTGTGTGTTTATTCAAAATTTGAAAACCGTTCCACTGAATGCATTTTAATTGTCTAATATGGGAACAACTCAAGAGTGACAAGATTACACGTCACTGACACAAGAACTACCCACGGTGGCTTCTGCAAGACTCAATCAGTCCTTCTTGGGCATAGCCACAAACCCTCCTAGCTCCACGGGAACTCTGGCTAGCTGTTCATCAAACCTGCTTCCCTTTCCTCCTGGACAAGCTGGGCTCTATTTCCCAGACTCTTTGCAGTTGCGCGTAGCCATGTGACTGGGTTCCAGCCAGATTTCCCTCTATCAATGATCTGTAAAACTTCTGGGGCCAGGCACAGTGGCTCACATCTGTAATCCCAGCACTTTGAGGGGCTGAGGCGGGTGGATCACCTGAGGTCAGGAGTTCAAGACCAGCTTGGTCAACATGGTGACACCCTGTCTCTACTAAAAATACAAAAATCAGCTGGGCCTGGTGGCACATGACTGTAATCCCAGCTACTCGGGACACTGTGGCAGGAAAACTACTTGAATCTGAGAAGCAGAGATTGCAGTGAGCCGAGATCACGCCACTGCACTCCAGCCTGGGTGACAAGAGCGAAACTCTGTCTCAAAAAAAAAGCAGCTTCCTGGGCAATTCTCGACTATCTTTCACTACCACTTGTCTCCTGGAGGTCAACACCTAGAGGTTCTAGAAAACACACATCAAGGATGATGGAGCCTTCATCCACCTGGAACCTGAGGGGCTGGATGGAACAAGACCTCTTCCCCATTCCCTGCTGCTGATTAAATGTGACTGATTTGGTGTTGAGAGCTATCCTAACTAATATGTCCAACATGTGCAAGCTAATCCAATTCATGAGATAGAACCTGATCATTTGATTGCTTAAAAAAAAACCTAACCACAGAACAGTTTCAATGACAGTTATAACATGTTATAAAATGTTATAATAGCCAGCCTTCCCTTCACTAATAGAGTAATATAGAGATAAGAATCCACCCTCTCCAGGAAGGTGAAAAGTTTGATGATCTTCTCCCCCCTCATAACACAGTAGAAAGAAGCCAGAGGTGCAGAGATACTCTGTCATTTTCTTTGCTGAATTGGTGGCCTGCGATAAAACTCAGCTTCCTCTGTACCCTTCCTGGAGGCCCTAGGCTGAGGATGACAAATTGGTTTTGTCTTGAAGCCACCCACAAATGATTGCTTAGTTACTGCCTGCACTGAGAAGGATTCTGAGGGCAAGTCAAGGCTTAGCAGAAAAGAATATTATGACCTACAAGCCTTCTCAGCCGAATGCACAGAACGGGATGGCCAGATATGCACTTGTGTCAGCCAGAGTTCCTGGGTGCTTGTCCACTGGCAAATTTCTTCAGAATCCCTAGGGATGCTTGTAATAATCCCATCTCCAAGCCCTCACCCTCACCCTCCCAAGATTTACTGAATTAAAATCTTTAGGCGTGGACTCTGGAAATCTGTAGTTGTCTCGTCTTTTTGTGGAATTTTGACGTAGAGTCAGGTTTGGAAACCACCCAGGAGCCTGCAGGCTGCTGCACAGACACTGCAGCAAATGTGGGCTGTTTTCACCACGGAGAGCGGGTCAATTAGGGATAATAACACCTTCCTCTTAGGGACGGTGGAAAGATTAAAGGAGATTTTACATGATACACACTCAACAAATATTAGCTTTTATTTTGTTATCTTATTCTAAGAGTCTGTAAGAGGCTTTTTGCCCACAGCTACGGACACAGGTGAAAACATTGTTTTCTAAGATTTCCAAATGGCCTGGAGGGCACCATCACGCACCCAAGCAGCATGGATACAGCAGCATGCAGGGCCTGGGTGTGGGCATGGTCTTTGCTCTCTACTTACGGCTGCTGGCAGCCCCACCTCAGCTTCACATCCAAGCTGGCTAAGAACACTGGACAAAGAGAATCTGTTGAGAGGAGCTGAGAGGAAGACAGGAGATGAGAACACAGAGATGCCAACTTGGGCATGACCGTCACAGTTACAGTCCCGGGCAGTGCTGCTGGTCAGGGTGGCAGTGGTACGGGTGGTCTCAATGTGATGTGATGGTGGCATGCTGACCAATATTGCTGATGTGGGTTCACAGCTGCAGTAGAACAATGAGCTGGACCTTCCTCTAAGCTCAAATCCTAAGCGTTACCGCCTTTCTTTCTTATAGCATTTCCACCATCTCTGCTTTATCAATGGCCACATCCTAGCTCTGGGTGCCCATCTCTCAATAACATGATATGAGAGGAAGGAAAAGGAAAACTTTTCTCATTTTCCAACTCATATCCATCAAGATACAAATAAGCGAAACTCCTAACTCTTGTGAATGTCACTGAGACAGAAATTAGCTGGAAGACTAGCTGGTAATTCACAAATCAACCCAGAAGTTTCTGGAAATGAGCAGGAAGCAAAGTATACCAGGGGTCAGCAGCTTTCACTGCAGCTGAGGTCTTGCAGTGTCCAATCTGATAATGAGGTGCCTCCCTGAGACCTTGGCCGTCCTGCCGGCCCCATGGCACCACTGCTAACAAGTGCGGGATGCTGGGACCTCCACCGCCCACCTTCAGGTCAAGCCTCCAGTGCCCCTGGGCTGATTCTCTTCACTCACTGCTCTCTCAGAGTCCCAAGCAGGGGTCCAGCTGGCCAAGCTTGGGTCCTGTGCCGCACCCCACTGGCAAGGGTCTAGGAGAACTAGCAGCCAGTCTTTCCTGTTTCCCTGGTGGGCTGTGGAGTCCCAATATAAAAAGTGGGTTCAAATGCAAGGCAGCCAAATACCAGGAACTATTTAGTTCACTTGCCTAATCCTGGCTATCTTCAGCTGATCAACAAACAGAAAAGCAGAAAACCCAACGTCTGACTGCTCTATCTGCTTCTCCTGTGAGCCCTTCTGAGCAGGCCTTGGGGAATAGCCCCACATGCAGCTGTGGGATTTAATTACATCCTGTTCAGGAGGAAAGGATGGAGCAGCTTGTCAGGCGTGTGGCTCAGTTGACTGTTCAGATTGGAGTCTTTGCTCTTGGGCAGTGAGGTCTCAGGAGCCAGGGGACCTCGGCCAGTCCCAGTGAACTGAATGAAGAGTCGCTAGTCGAAGCAAGAGGCACCATGGGGTCCCCGGAAGATAAGGAGCCAGGATGTGCCTAGTTCCAGCACATTCTGTGGAACCATTCACCAGCCAAGGAGCCAGGAAGTCTGAGCTCCAGCCCAGCCCTGCCTTTGCTTCTGGCATAGCTTTGAGCAGATCTTTCAACTTTTTGTGACTCAGTTTACTCACTTGCCAAATGGAGGTAATCATATGGCACTCAAAAGACTTTTGTAAGACTCTAATGAGTGTTTATAAAGCACTTTGGAGAGGTTTATAGTCACTCGAGCTGGGAAAGGAATTACAAATTATTCAGGAGAAAACAGTATTCAGAATCCAAATTTTTCAGCCGTCAACAGGTTTTCCTAGATGTTTGTAAGACTATCATAACAGGACACCCTGGGGTTCCATTCACACCAGTTGGTTTCATTCGGAGCAGCCCTCCTCCCTGAAAAACATATCACAGGCTGGGGGCGGGTCATGCAGCCACATACTGCACATTTTGCAGCTCACGAGACAGCAGCATGACTGGATTTAGAAATGGAAGCTACACACTCAAGACTCTCACTTTCTTTTCTCTGTTTTTTCTTTTTCGTTTTAATTTTACTTTTAGAAATTGGGGATAGCGTCAAAGCAAGTCTCCATAGACTTTCTTTGAAAGCCAGATAGCCTGGCATGGTTGCATGCACGTATCATCTCAGCTACTCTGGAGACTGATGTGGGAGGATCACTTGAGCCAGGAGGTCAGGGCTGCAGTGAGCTGTGATGGCGCCACCGCTCTCCAGCCTGGGCAACAGAGCAAGAAGATCTTGTCTCAAATAAATGAATAAATGAATGAATAATAAATAAATGCCAGATAAACCTGATTTCTCCCCAACTATAATACCTCTTCCCAAACTGGATGTCTGCTACCTCCCTCCAAGGGAATTTGCGCTGCCTGTGATAGTCACAGATACCCATTCCCAAAGAAACACATTTCATTCCCACAGGAGTTTGGAATTCTGAAACACAGAGTACTCATGTGTAAGGAGAAGAATGATAAAATCTGGTGAGTCTCCATGTGGACTGTTGTCCTAGCGCTTCCACTTGGCTTTTCTCTCCCTTATTTGCACAATAACACTGTGAGGGTCGTTGGGTGTTCCCATCTCCAGTTTACAGAGGGGACACTAAACCTAAGAGCAGAAAGCTGCCCGATGGCAAAGGCATGTACACGGTCAGTGCGCTGCCGAGCGCGCATGCATGCCCGGGCGTACCTGCTTCTGCTTCCATGTTGTTGCCGTTGCTACGCCACCGGCAGATGCACCTAGTTACTAAGCACGCGAGTGCTGTACAATATCGCAAACTCTGCTGCAATCCCTTGCGCAACCGCTGGTACCCTGAGCCACCAAGCAGAAGGAAACAGCAGGATGTGGAGAGCAAGAGAGAAAGGAGGCTTTCGAGGTGGAAGCTGGTGCTCTCTGGTTGTTCTTGGGCTGGCCAGAGGAAAGGGAGTGGCAGCAGGAAAAGAGGGGCTCCCTGAACTTTTAATTTTGGTAGAAGAGCCCAACTCCGTTCTTGTTTTACCCTCTGTCTCGAAGACCAGCCTGATCCTGATGACCCACTTGCTATTGGGTTCCCCAGTTAACACGAGCCGGGAAACCAGAGCATCTGAGTTTCCTCCTAAATCGTTTCCACGAAGAGGGGTGGCCTTCCCACCCCCGACCCACACTCAGAAGAATGGATACGAAAAAGGGACCCATTTTCTCAGGAGATAGCATCCTGTCCTCAAATCATTTTTATGTCTATGATGCCATCTCAGCCTGAAAGAGCAGGAAGTCTTTGAAAAGAGAGAGGGGACATCATCAGAAGAGTTCAGAGAGTTTCCCACAAATCACTCAGCCTAGCCCTCAACACCCATCCCAAGATGGCAACAAATCTCTGTGCCTGCCATGGGTTGGCCATTCAAAATTCAACGAACCTGTCCTTGGAATCCCTACCATAGGCTAGCTGGGAGGTTTATAGAAGGATGTGAAGGAATCATCCCTAGCCTCCCACAGATGATCATCTAGAGGGGTAACAGAAAAATGGGATTGATTCCAGAAAACTGCGTTCAAGGAGATAAATAAAGGGCAGTGGAAGAGAGTCAACTCTTCACGATCAAACAACGCAAGGTTTTCAGCTCCAGGTGCTGGCTCTTCTGCCTCTGCCTGGGATGTCTTCCTGCTCCAGGTCGTTTTGTTTTCAGTCTTCTGCACCTTCCTGGTGTATCACAGACAGTGCCTCCTGCAGGAAGCCTTTTCTGATGCCTTCATTCTCTCCTCTTTCTCTATCCTTTGAACTCCATGGCTCTTCGCTAGTATCTCCCTGAGGAAACCCTGTATTTTCCATCCACATTATTTCCACACCTGTCTTCATGCCCAGGTAGCTCTGTATCCCGCATAAGGGCAGGAATATATCCTGCACATGACAGGTGCTCAATCAATATTTGTGGGATTTAATGAAATCCTGGTGACAATCTTACCAAGTAAAATAATGAGGACCTGTGGTTATACTTGCTGGATTTAAAAGAGTCCTATAATAGTGAATCGTTCATTGTAAAAAGCAGATTATAAAATAGAATATATAGGACAATTCTGATTACATGACTATAGATGCATCTTGTTCCAATCAGCGTCCTGGCTAAAAGCAGAATTTATCAAATTAGGGTTCATAAGAAGAAGCTTTAGTGAAGGGACCCCTTCAAGAGCTGTGTGCAGAGTGAAGTAAACAGACAGAATGGTGACACCCAGGCTAGCAAGGCGGGACCCTCAGAACCCCATGGCCATAAAGAACAAAGCAGGTAGAGAGAGTTTCTGGGGCCTGGTTAGGACTGGAACCATGCAGGGTGGGGGGCGGTGGTGGGAACTGAAGCCGGGGAGGACAAGCGGCCGCAGAGACGAACTCGAATACAGGGGGCAGCTGTCTCAGGATTTCTGTCTCTGCTCACGGGCTTGACTCCTGCAGATGCCTCTCATTGGCTGAACTAACAGGAAGCCAGGGGCCAAAGGAACCTGGGTTATTCCACGAGGGGGTCAGCCTCCCAGGCACAGCAGAAGGCAGAGGATGGGTCCGGGGCGAGGGGCGGTGGAGATTTACACAGAACACACCCAGGAGAACCAGGAAGGCATGCTCCAGAGGTGCATAGAGATGCGATTAGGAGGGAGAGTCAGCTTTTTCCTTATCTTTTTCATTTTGTTTTTAGGACAAGCATATATTGTTTCTAAAATCAAGGGGAAAATGGGTTTTCCACTCAACACTCTGACCTAGAATTCCATGCAGGGGAGAAAATAAAAAGGCATATTTAATAGTGATCTGTACTTTTCAAATCTCCTTCAAACATTTTCATCTCTACTTTGTAAAATTAAAGACACACCTAACTATTCATATTCATTTAGTCACTGGCTTATTTGTCCAACAAATATTTTTCAACATGCTCTATGCTGGATCCTGGAGATAAGGCTGTTAACAAGGCAGATGTATGGCCAGGTGCGGTGGCTCACGCCTGTAATCCCAGCACTTATGGCCGCCGAGGTGGGCGGATCACCTGAGGCCAGGAGATCACGACCAACATGGGCAATATAGCAAGACCCAGTCTTTTCAAAAAATAAAAAAGTTAACCAGGTTTCAGCTACTTAGGAGACTGAGGTGGGAGGATCAATTGAGCCTGAGAAGTCAGAGCCACGGTGAGCTATGATCGCATCACTGCACTCCAGCCTGGGCAACAGAGCAAAACACTGTCTAAAATAAAAAAGTCCTAGACCCACAAAGCCCAAAATCTGGCAGAGAAAATGGGCATGGAACCCTAAACCACACGGCAGAAAGCAAGGGTCCCAGGTGACAGGCGAGAGGTGGTGTGAACCAGGCATGGTGCCCCAGTATGCACTTAGATTGGCCTCTTCACTTACCCAAAGAAAGAACGTGGGAAGCTACTTCACAGAATAACACAAGGCAGTATCACTTTTTTTCCATGAAAGACTAGAGCCATAAAATGAATCAGCACCTTGATTTCTATTGGGCTACCCTTCCGAACTCACACCAGGTCTAGGCAACACGAAAATGGATTTTGATGTTTTAAAAACCATTTTAAAAATTAACAAACTAACTATTTCCTAAGCACAATACCACACCGTGGACCTTACTAAATAAGTAGCTGCTCCCAAGTCCCTCCAGAGAGACGCCCACCCCCATTTCTGCTGTCCCTTAGCTCTGCATCTGCTCTGGACGCAGCCTCAGCTTTCCTTGGCTTTCCTCTTTAGTAGCAGCACCTGTATTCCCATATCTGTGAATCCTTTTGAAACCCCCAAAATATGACAGTCTCTCACATGACAGTGTTTGTATCTTGATTAAGAAAATACATGACAAAAGTCTATAATGAATTTAGCTATGCTTTTGAATAAACATGCATTTTATTAACCATCTACATAGATTCAACAAATAACAGCGCACATGGTGGGGAGGTGCGACTTACTACTTATTTAGTCTACACAGCAAATGCTTGTAGGGCACATGCGTTCTCAGGCCTCTTGCAATAATTCTGGCTACCCGTCTACCCCAGGGATCTAAGGCTCCTGGGTCAGAAACTTGAGAATGAGTGATTTACCCTCACAGGTTAAACCAGCCCCACTCCAGTCACTCAGACCAACTTGTTCAGAACTTTCCCCAAGGTGGAAGAGGAACCTGCAAATCCAGTGGAGATAGACTTCAAAAATTTCAGCCCATCAGAAATGTAGGGAAATACGGGGAAAGGCTGGGTTCAAGCCTCAGATCTGCTCCACACTGTGCAACTGCTCTCTCAAAGCTTTGGTTTCTGTTTCTATAAAATACATCAATATCCTCATCATCTCTCTCCAGGGAGCCCTTTTAAAAACCAGGTGCAGCTGCTTCAGTGGGTGATGAGATTAAGGGTGATTGCTGTTTTTTTCTTTAATTCTATTAATTTTCCATGTTTCCTACTATTATTATGTGCTGCTTTTATACTCAGAAAATGTGCACTTTATTTCAATGCTTTGTTAACTACAAAGTGCAATACATGTGACTGTGCCCTCGTCTGTGTGATGAGGATGGAAACAACCCTGAACTTGGGCTGCTGTAGGAATTTATAAGTTGTTGTATTCTTATTGAGCACCTACTATAGAGTTAAGATGAAATGAGTTAATACATGGAAAGCACAAAACATAGTGCCTGGCACATAGAAAACATCATAATTTTATTTATCTGTTTGTTGATTGATCATTAGTGCTACTGATATAGGAGGTGCACAGAGAGATTGCTCAAAGATCACAGCCTATTCTCTGAACTTTGTTTGGATGCTCCCGTGGGCACAATGTGAACAGTTCGGTCTACCTGTCCAAACCACAGGAAAAGCAGATCAAGGTCAGGCCCCTAACACCACTGTAATTAGGATGTTGGCTGGTCAGGGGCTATAAAGCAGCACTGCTCTGGGATAGCATCTTAGATCTGAACAACCATCTTCAGAGACAGGGTGCTGTTTTAGTTCTGCTGGTCTCTGCCCAAACAGAGCTTGCCATATGGACCCACTAAGAGTGGACACAGCTCTTGATGTGAAATCACAGTCAAGCAGTTTTCCCTTTGCATGAAAAGGGGGAAATGAACCTTTACTGGTTGTCTTAGTCCATTTGGGCTGAGATAACAAAATACCATAGACTGTATCTTATAAATAACAGACATCTGTTTTTCACAGCTCTGGAAGCTTCTAGCTTACAAATAACAGATCTTTCCCACAGTTCTGGAGGCTGGAAGTCTGAGAACAGGGTGCCAGTACGGTCTGGTTCTGGAGCGGCCTCTTCCAGACAGTCTGCTTCCTGCTGCGTCCTCACATGGTAGAAGGGAAGCGATCTCATCTCTTTAGCCCCTTACTCATGAGGGCACTAATCACCTCCATGAGGGATCCACCCTCATGACCTCATCACTCCCAAAGGCTTTACTTCCTAATACCAACCATCACATCAGGGTTAGCTTTCAATGTGAGAACTTCAGAGGGGAGACACAAACATTCAGACCACAGCGCCTGGGAATAGTCTAGCATTCTGATAATACTCCAGCCACTGTGCAAAGTGTATTTTCATACTTTATCTCACTGTGGCTAACAACTCATGAAACAGCCATGATCATGTCCCATTTTTCAGATGAAGAAACTTAGGCTCAAGTAAATATAAGAAATTGACCTAAGGTCAAACAGCCAATAAGAGGTCAAGCTGGGGTTCTGACCTCAGTCGAGTTGACTCAGACTTCTGCAAGCCTCTCTTCGTAATTTCTACCTACGTCAGAAACTTCTAGGGGCCACTTTGAATGCTGATCCTAATCTGCAAAGCCCCTTTCAGTCTTCCAAGTATACAGTCCCAAACCCAGAGGCCATTGGCCCTTTGCTCATCTACTCTTCAGCTGCTGCTTTTTTTTTTTTTTTTAATAATAATAGAGATGAGGTCTTGCTATGCTGCCCAGGCTGGGTCAAACTCCTGGGTTCAAGGGATCCTCCCACCTCAGCCTCCCAAAGCACCGGGATTACAGATGCGATCCACCACACCAGGACTTTTTTCTTTTTTTTGACAAGGTCTTGCTTTGACTCCCAGGCTGGAGTGCAGTGGCATGAAAACAGCTCACTGTGGCCTCAAACCCCCGGGCTCAAGCAGTCCTCCCACTTAAGCCTCCCAAGTAGCTGGGACTAAAGGCACATGCCACCATGCCTGGCTTATTTTTGATTTGTTGTAGAGACAGGGTTGTGCCATGTTGCCCAGTCTAGTCTCAAACATCTGAGCTTGCACAATTCACCTCCCTCAGCCTCCCAAAGTGCTGGGAATACAGATGTGAGCCACCGTGCCTGGCTATTTTCAGCTTTTTTATCCCACAAATGGTACAGAAAAATGGCCAGCCATGCCTTGAGGTTCATCTGGGTGCTCTGAGATCCTTGGTCAGAGTAAAACATACTTTAATCAAAGTTTGACGTGTATGGGATTGGAGCACCACTGAATTCTCTCTAGTTAAGGGACCTGATTCCAACAGTAGGTTGAGGGAAGGATGGGTGTGGAAGAAAGGTCTTTTCAAAAAGAGGGATGGCATGGTTCACTTCAAATAAATGGAAGCCAGTAGTGAGCTGTAAAAGAAATATAAAATAAATAAATAGAAATGGCAGGAATTGAGCCTATCATTAAGTATAAATCAATAATTAAAGCCCATCCTCACTAACTCCTACTCATTTTCTCCTGACTAGTATTGTCTCAGGTCTACTAAGGTCAACTATAACTCTCAAGCCAGTAGGCTCTCAAAATCAGGTGCTAGAAAAATAATAAACTATTTTTATCACCAGAGATTAGAAATCCCCTAACTAGACCAAACCACAGAACATTAGCCCCGTAAGCATCATCCTTTAGAGATGATGACAGTGGGGCCCCAGGGTGGCCAAGTGGCTTGCCTGGAGTCTTATTGTAGGACTACTTTAGAGATTCCGGTGCCCAGAGTGACTTAAGGCAAGCAAATATGATATCCTGAGGACCATGAGTCCAAAAGTCACTTGACACTTAAGTGCTGGGCACACCAATACTCTAATTCAGGGAGAATGAAAATAGCCATTCACTTCTTGGTAGAGCCTGGCATTTGTTTTGGTAAAAGATTCTATAATGATGAAGACCAACAGAAATGGGCTTGGAAGCCATGATCAAGAAGCAGGGAGATGGTTGGCAATTCCACTCACATCTCCACCATACCTGAAGAGGGCAGCCAGGCTCAACTGTCCCACAGACCAGGACAACCCCAGACTGCATGGTCCATTTGTCTTTGCATCTCCAAGCCAGCAAGACATATTACTACCGTGCTTTGTGCAATCGGTCAGTTTGGAGATGGTATAAGAGATCAAGTGAACTGTGAGACCGTGGAGGTTTCCGCCCTTTCTGAAGGATATCCCAGAACATATTTGGGCTACCTGGTTCTTAACTCCAAAAGGCTGAAATTACCTGAGTTTGATATCGTTGTTGAACAGCCTACATGGAAATAATAAAAGTAACTGTCCTCTACAACCATGCATAGGAGCTCAAATAACCCAGTACTGTTTAGTAACTGTAAAATTTTTCTCACATGAAAATGAAGTTGCGATAATTTATACAGAAGCTTCAGCTTTCAAATTGTATTTTTATCTAGATAAACACAGATATTGTTTCCTGGTACAAAAAGGCTGATGTGGGAAAAAGTTGATCACATGCATTCCGGGTAGCACTGAGACTTCTGCTCCAGAGGAAAACTTGCTTCCTGGAAAATGCACCAAGTTGGATAGAACGTGGCTCAATCCCAGCCGCATTCCTGGCAAGATTTAGATCTACTCAACCAGATTTAACACACTCGCCAGACTCCAGAGTCCAGCAACTCATCAGAAAATGGACAGATGTTCGTTTGGAGTCCGAACATGGGGAAAGGGCTGTCTTCTCCATCACTCCATTTGGTTTTTCTCTGCATTAGTCAAGGGAGTAAATGCCCAGCCTGACCCGGTCACTTCCTCTGCAGTATAGGGAGGGCAGCAATTTTTTGTCAACAACATCTGTGGCTCTCTGAGGTCTGGATGGTCAGTGCCTTGCATTGTTGTGTATGTAAATTCATGTTCCCATTATTTTATATTAGGACCCAATACTAACCCACTGCCACCACCTCCTGCAGTGCTCAGTAGCGCTAGACAAACTGGCCCAAGATTTCACATGGGGCAAAAGGGGAAATCCAGAGCATCTTAAGGGAAAGTCCACTGAGCATAAAATAAAAGTGCCTTCAGAGCCCCAGGTACATGGCAACACTTCCAGGTGTGGCCAAGAAAGGAGAGGATGCATTTGGGTAGACCACCAGAATAACAGGGCTCATGAGTATGTGGATACGTGGGGGAAATGTTGCTAAATGTCACTCAGTCATATAGCCCTTGCCTCCATCCGCCAAAATAATAAATATCAGCATCTCCTGATACTGAACACAGAGCCACCAAGATCTCCAAATTCCCACTATAACTGCCAAGGACACTGAATATGCATCCAAGTACTTCAGTGAATCCATCTTGAATGATCTGTCCTCTGATGTCCCAGACAAAAAGGAAACCTGTTCCCAGACCTAGCAGGGGTTTCGGAAACTAGGTAACTGCTCACCAAGGAGACATTGAGTACATTTGCCTGCCTGTGAAATAATTGTGATAGGAAGGAATCAATTATGGACCCATCTGCAGTTCATTAATATGATCTGTTGAAAAGGAGGCCAAATTCACCAAGTCAACCCAAAAGTCTAAAAATAGGACTAATGCGAGCCTGGCTCAGTGCATATCAGCAATAAAAAGATCCCTGCATCTGCTGGCGTAGGAGCCCCTGGGCGCTTCCTCACTCTTTACTACTTATCCTCAGTGGTAATTGGGAATGGAGGCATTTGTTTTCTTTCCAGAAAAAGAGAAAAACACTCCGTGAAGATTACTGTGGCCAAAAATACCATTCTGTGCTGGTGAAGGAGAATAAACAGAGATTGCTTTCTCATAGTGCAAATCCTATGTGTTTTAAAGATTTCTAACGGGTCTCCTCTTAAATTATTCAAAGGGATACATCTTCCTTGATGGTCGTAGGGTGGCAATTCCCAGAGTATGATATGGGCAAGAATTTTAAGAGGCACATAGGTGAATAATTTTTTTGGTAACAGCTGTATTTATGGTAACGTGTATTATGCATTAGGAAAATCACAGCTAGCATACCCAATCTGTGACTCCACGTTAAGAGTAGGATAGATCTAAAATATATTATAAGTTCATAAGCGCAATTGTGCAAGTGTAGAAGTACTAAATACAAAGATAAAAGTGGCATGCAAGGATGCAAAACAAAATCAGAGGATGGCATATGAATCACTAAAAGTTGGGAGCTGCTACTCCTAGGGATGAAGCCAGATGGGTTCCCATGACTTCGGCCAGTGATGTGGTACACAAAATCATTTTCACAACCCCAGTAGCCTTACTGACAGTCTGGGACCTCAGCAAAGTTGCAAGATCTACTTGTTTCTTACCACATTAAGAAGTCTTAACCCAAATGGGCTGGTCCAATGGTAGTGGGTTATCAAAACTTATTAATATTAGTGTCATTAAAGTTGGTATACAACCCCCCTCCCACTGCTAAATTTGACTGGCTTTAATGAAGGAGGAGGAGAAAGAGGAGGAGGAGGAGGAGGAGGAGGAGGAGGAGGAGGAGGAGGAGGTGGTTTTAACCCAAATAGACTGTGCAAAAAAAGGAGATTCCTTTTATAATCGACTGGCTCAGGGCCCATATTCTTGAAGTTGAACCAAGTGCCCTAGTGCCCTGGAGGGCAACAAGTACAATCTACTTTTGCTGTTTTGGATGAGCTTGAGGCTACAGGCACAGAGAAGGGGTTCCTGAGGGCTTTTGACCCTTTATTCCCATGACTTCATTCCTGATAAAACAAGCAGGGGCTTTTGAATCAAGCTTGTCTGCTGCCTGGACAATGAGAGGTGAGAAGCACATGGACACTGGATGCACCCATATCAGACTGTGATTTTCAGGGTTCCTGGTGGGAAAGTAACTTCGGGGACTGAGTCACCTGCTCACACGGAGGAAAGAAGAATCTGATGCCTTTCTACTCACCACAAAAGCTCTCGCCTCTAGTTCAATAAACGGTAGCTCATTCCCATGATGGGATACTGTGTGGCTATTAAAAAGTATGAGTTAGACCAAATATGGAAATAGGGAAGAAGAAAAAAGAGTTTCAGAATAACACTTTAGCATGATTTGTTTTTGTGCAAAATGAAAGCATTTGCATACGCTTGTATGTAAGCACAGAGTATTTATGGAAGGACTTATCAAAACTGTTCATGATAATTACTTATCCAAGTAGGGCTCACGGGGCAGGAGGACCCGAGGGTAGAGAGGCAGCTTTATAGCTGTCTGCGCCTTGGCAATTTTTGCAGTGACCTCTATTGCTTTTATAATAAAAGCCTTTTTGAATGATAGCAAACAATAGAGCAATATTTAAAAGCTTATGTCAATGCCCCAGGAATATTTAGCCCATGAAACATATGTTGGAGTGAGATGCTCATTTGCATTTACATAATAATCACAATAGATAATATACATTACATAGTAATCATTATGAAATATACTTAGATTTACATAATAATCATCATACGGAACGCATATTGCTTAATAGTCATTTTAAAACCCTATGTAGGCAGAAGCACAGGCATGGATCTGGAGCACTTAAAGGAGCTTAAAGGAGTAGATGAGACTAGACCCCCCCTTGCTGTGGATAACACAGCGTCTCCTGCTGGCAGTAATCACAGCCATGAGTTGGTTGTCCACCACGGCGGCATTGGTCACATCACCTACATTAGCTCTGATCCTCACCATAACTCTCAGAGGTAGCTTCTATTTTCTTTGTTTTACAAATGAGGAAACTGAGGCTTTGGAAGTTTACCCCATTATTGAGGCAGAGAAGACAGCCTGTCCAGCAACACTCACATGGCTCTTTCCACAGTGTAGGAATTGTGGGACTACACATTCTGGTCTCTCCTACCTCAGGGGTCCCCAAACCCCAGGCCAGGGACCGGTACCAGTCCTTGGAATGTTAGGAACCAGGCCGCACAGCAGGAGGTGAGCAACGGGCGAGCAAGTGAAGCTTCATCTGTATTTATAGCCGCTCCCTATTGCTCCCATTACCGCCTAAGCTCCACCTCCTGTCAGATCAGCAGAGGCATTAGATTCTCATAAGAGTCTGAACCCTATTGTGAACTGCACATGTAAGAGATCTAGGTTGCTCCTTATGAGAATCTAATGCCTGATAATGTCACTGTCTCCCATCAGCCCCAGGTGGGACCATCTAGTTGCAGGAAAACAAGCTCAGGTTTCACACTAATTCTTCATTATGGTGAGTTGTGTAACTTTTTCATTACATATTACAATGAAATAATAATAGAAATAAAATGAACAATAAATACAATGAGCTTGAATCATCCCAAAACCAACCCCCCCGACCACCCCAGTTCATGGAAAAATTGTCTGCCACGAAACTGGTTCCTGGGCCCAAAACGTTTGGGGACCACTGGCTTACCTCAACGACACGTAACTAGAAGTGATTTGTATCACTGGGCTAAGGTGGTAAGACATACCCTCTCTATCACCTTCCATCTCCCTGCAGAAGTCTCCAGGGCCTTAGGCGATGACAGAGTCACAAGCTGGAAGGAGCCTGGATCCCTGAATCACCACCTGGAGGGAAGCCACCCACTGACTTGAATGAGACATAGGCATCAGTGGTAAGTTTCTGAAATCTGAGGGTTTATTTGTTACTGCTACTAGTGTTACCCTAAGTCATGCAACTATGAAAAGGCAGTGCCAGAAGACCATTAGGTTTCAAAGGATAAAGAGCAGTATCAAGATACCAGGGCCATTAGGCTTTAAAGCCCGTGCCTACATTACCATAGCAAAATACCCCCCAAACCATACTGTAAGTCTACTGTTTACCTATGGTCTTACCCAGCCACCAGCCCAGAGTAGGGCTCTGGACTGAAGCCAAAGGGAGAAACAATTGGCATCAATGCACCTAGCATGCCCCCAGCTATGCAACACCTCGCAGCCACCCTTCTCTGCACAGGAGCTGAAGGTGAGCATGGCTCTAGATGGGCTATCATGGCCAGCAGTTTATCAGCAGTGTCAGAAGGAATCTCTATGCCAGGGAAGGCTCTGAGAGCCCTAGCTTCACCTCCAATCCTCCTCCATCACCAAACTCAGCACTGGCTCTGCCTGGAGTCATATTTACATAACCAAACATGGACCCCACTACGCTTCCAACCAAACTACCTCCCTGAAGGTATTGGCAGTGTTCATGGCATCCTTCTTGCCTGCTACAGTGGCTGAACTGAGCTGGGGCCACTTCCCCCACTGACTCATACCCTTGGCCCTTGTCTAGTCACGCTGATGACAGAGGAATGTGGTGAGCTCCCTGAGAAGCCAGAGGTGGCTGTTTAGTCCCAAAGGGGCTGGAGACTCTGGATAGGAATTGGGGCTATAAAAATACTCTTCATTTTAGAGGGTATTTTATCTCCTATAAAGCTCCAGTGTTTTATAGATTTGACCTTGTCATAGGGATTGGCAAAATTGGATCTGACAAAAAAAATTTTTGAGCTACGCCAATACACTGTGATTCCTCTTTGTTACTCTTTGAGTGTAAGGCATGGAAAAACATTGGTTCTGCCATTCACCAGGTGTAGGCTCTGAAACAGCAGAAGTGGGGCTGTGTGTGTTTACCGCCGATCACCAGACCTCAGCAGACCACCTGGAACGTGGCAAGTGCTCAGAAATATTTGTTGTCCAACAGTAAAGGGCCCTCTTCATGAGCCATGGAGAACTGGAAAGCCATAATTTTGGAAGAATATTAAATGTTGACTATGCCTAAAAATATAGGTATAGTCTGGCTAATTTGTCCAGACGTGGTCCCTGCAAGTTTGAAAGGCTGTGACAAGTAACCCTACAAATAAGGGAAAAGACGCAAAGGGAGAGGATTCAAGCGTTCCCAGATGACATCTGGGGCCACAAGGAGAGGAAGCATTAATCTTTGAACTGTTCATTAACCCTGGCACTCCCAGACCACACAATTTTCTAACACCCTCTCTGGAGAGGAAAATGTGCTGGTGACAGACATCACAAGAGGTAGTAAGAACCAGGTCACTGCCCACTGCCTGACTTCTATGAAGACAGCATAGCTGGCCAGTGGTCAAAAAACAGAAGTGGGGCCCCAACCCCAGAGACAAAAGAGGAACTCCCTGTCAAAGTCCATCGCAGTCTACTGGGGGAAGAAAACAATGTATTTATGTGGTAAACCTATAAAGAGGTGCTTTTCTGATATTTTCCAAAACCTAAGCTTTTTTTCTTTTTTCAAAATTCTACACAAGGAAGTGTTACACACAGGCCCCATTACAGCTGTTACTTCACAAAAGTTGAGTCAGTTTTCAGTGGCAATATTAGCATGTAACTGTACTAGAGCTCAACAGACACACATCCTGAGAAATCAAGTAATTCATTTCCTCTTTCAATTCTAAGTATTTCGTTGATGCATCCTTAAGTCTCTATGAAATGTGTTAATTTCCTGGGAAGAAAGGTAATCAGTAATGCTATTTTAAAATAAAACTAATTAAATTTTTTTAAAAAAAGAAGAAGACAGAAGCAGAATCATTGGGACTATTTCTTGATTAAGTAGCCAAAGTACATTCATCAGTAGTGTCGTTTTCTGGTTTCCAACAACATAATTTTGTTTGTTGACTATTTTATCCAAAGATATTGCTATACCAAATATCCTGCCAACAGATGTTTCCTCTGGTTTAGAGGAGATGTTCACACTTGGTCCCAGAATCTCTTCTAGGTGCTGAGGATACAGCTGTGAACCTTGAGCCCCGGTGCGGCTTATATTCTGATGGGACAGGAGGTGAACCCAGCAGCTGATCTCCTTTGTTCATGTCAATAAGCTGCCCCGAGCTGACGCCCACTCAGCTGACCACACTGGTGGTGAGCTGCAGCATTTCAGCTTCATGTCCAGGACCTCAGAAATACAGCAGGAAACTTGACCCAGTCCTCCTCCAGAGTTCAGGTCCTTTCCTAACCCCAGCAAGGCAAGCCAGCAGGTTTTAGTGCCCAGCACAGGGCAGATCTCAAACGTAACAGGTGACTCAAATGCAGTCTATGGTATGTTGGTGCTTTGATGAGTGTCTGGCCCCAGAAGAAGAATTTCAGAAAGCTCAGTTCACAGCACACATCTGGAGGGTCGTTCTCAGGGCCTGGGTTTCTGGCAGGCATCGGGCTGAGAGAGTAGCAGGGCTGTCTCTGTGCTCACACAGGAAGCCCCAAGACACAGGCCACCCGTGGCAGCCAGCTGGGCTTTCCACAGACCCAGGGCCCTGTCCCACTTGTAAGCTGCTCATCTCATCCTCCACCCACACCCAGGGAGGCAGTGAAGGGCTTTCAGGCAGGAGCAGCCTCAGAAGCGCTATCATAATGTCAGTTGACTTGAGTTGACTAATATCATGACACCATGTTGCAGTCCTGAAAGAAAGATAACTCAACTGGTTGTGCTATTACGGAGCTGAGAGCATTAAGAAAAGTTGGCCAGCTTTCACTGGGCTGAACCAAGGGTGAAGCAGTCAGAGACAAGGCTGGGACTTTCCTGTTTCTATAAAACATACTTCTTTCCATTTACAAAGTTGTGCAGAGGCAATATGCAAAAAGACAAATGCTAAATGATTCCACGTCTATGAGGCACCTAGAGGAGTCAAATTCACAGAGACAGAAAGTAGAATGGTGGGTGCAGGGGCTAGGGGAGGGAAATGAGAAGTTCATGTTTAATGGGTACAGTTTTGGTTTGGGACGATGCAGCAGGTTCTGGGATGATGGGGATGGTTGCACAATAATTCATTAAGTACACTCAATAAGTGAGTGTACTTAATGAATGCCACCAAATGGTACACTTAAAAATGCTTCAAATGGTAAGGTTTATATTGTATGTAATTTACCACAATGAAAATATATGGAGATATTTATTTTGATTCTTCGGTTAGATCATTTGTGGATCAATTATGTCCCATGTAGCATTTCTTTCTGTATATATGCTGCCCCATCCCCCCACATGGTATTAGACTGAGATTCCTAAGGGTAGGAACTATTTATTGTTTATCTTTTTAGCCCCATGCCACCCAGTATAAAGCTCTGTATAACATACCACTGGATAAATTTTTTGTGTGTGTTTTTTGTTTTTGAGATGGAGTTTTGCTCTTGTTGCCCAGGCTGGAGTACAATGGTGTGATCTCGGCTCACCACAACCTCTGCCTCCCAGGTTCAAGTGATTTTTCTGCCTCAGCCTCCCTAGGAGCTGGGATTACAGGTGCCCGCCACCACGCCCAGCTCATTTTTTTTTTTTTTTGTATTTTTAGTAGAGACAGGGTTTCACTATGCCGGCCAGGCTGGTCTCGAACTCCTGACCTCATGTGATCCACCTGCCTCAGCCTCCGAAGCTGGAATTACAGGCGTGAGCCACCACGTCCAGCTGATAAATGTTATTTGAAAGAAAAAAATGGATGAACAAATGGACTCAGAATTCCCATGCTGTTGCACCACCTTTTATTTTTTTTGTGGTGAGAAGATGGAGTCTCACTCTGTCACCCAGGCTGGAGTGCAGTGGCACTATCTCAGCTCACTGCAACCTCCGCCTGCTGGGTTCAAGCGATTCTCCTGCCTCGTCTCCTAAGTAGCTGCGATTACAGGCATACGCCACCATGCCTGGCTAATTTTTGTATTTTTAGTAGAAACAGGATTTCACCATCTTGGCCAGGCTGGTCTCAAACTCCTGACCTCAGGTGATCCACCTGCCTCAGCCTCCCAAAGTGCTGGGATTACAGGCATGAGCCACCACACCCAGCCTGCGCCACGTTTTTTCTAAATATGCATTCACAGAATAGTAACGGCAACAATAAGCATTATAAAATGTCTGTATTCAGAGTAAATAAGACTGTCAATCAAAAGGAAAAAAATAGTTAAGTGCATGTATCTGGCCATATTGAAAATTTCCTATCAAAGTCCCCAGAGAGCACTCACTTCACTCTCATGAGTAGTAGGAGTGATAAATGAATGAATAAGCGAATGACTTTTCTTCCTGGTCCACAGGCTTAGATTTTCCCAGTCTGGATATCAGGGGCATTCCATGCAGTGAGACTTTAATGTCTCTAGAGAGGGACAGGAACCACCTGAAGTTGTTTTAGCTTAGACGTCCCTTTCCTCAGTAGCTCCTTCCTCCAGGGTGAGGCAGGAAGTGATCGCCAGCTGCCTCCCTGCTGACCAGGCTGTGAAACCTTTTACAGTCACTTGACTTCACTTCTGTGCTGTTTCTTTGGGCGAAGGCTTTCTCATTTTCTGGTAAAGCAGATATTTAAGGGGCAGGAAACTCAACATCAAAAGAGAGGAACAGGAGAGAGAAATCCTTGCATTATTAGAAACCAGCGACGGTGTACAGTGCAGGGAACTGAAACACCTTCTCCCTCTGCCTTTTTTTTTTTTCCATTGAACACTCTCAGTGTCTTCAAATTCCTAAGATTTTTTTAAACATCTCACATTTTATTAAATAAATCCAACCACTGTGAATTACCATCATTCTTAGCAAAGAGTACATTAGCTATTTTCTTTGCGAAACAAAACCTAACACTCATCTAAATAAAATCTATGTGCAAAAGTAAGTGATATTTTCTGATCAGCACGATAGAATTGCCATAAGTTTGGTCAAGGCTCTTGGCCTGCTTTCTAAAGATGTCCCTAGCATCTAGAGAGATCTCAAAATCTGTAATCATCGTGGGAAAGCTTTTTTTGTGCTCAGAAATTCAGCATGACAAGAGTTACCATTTTGGCAGTATCACAGAGGAGAATCTGAAATGCCTCTGGCCACAAAAACACCTAGATATGCTGTACAAAAATAATATGTGTGGTGTTAAAAAGTACAGCTGAAATGAGTGAAGGAAATAGCAGAGACTGAGTTTAAAGAAGGTCTTAGCGCATTGGAAAGTGCTGACACTTGGCTGCCTGAGCAGTGGGAGATCTGCTGAAGGAAAACAAGGTCGCCTCAAGTTTCATAACCACAGATCATGCTTCACATGGGTTTGGAGCTTAAGTGTACTCACCTGTATGGTCTAGGAAAGCCACGTCAGTTAATTAACATAAAAAGAGTCCCAATATCACAAGGGCACCTGCTAAAGCAAATGAAAAACTTCTCTATAGAAACAAATCCGCAGCCTCTGCAATACAAGATTCCCATATCGAACATACTTTTTGAAATAGAAGCTCACAATCGAAAACTATAAAACACATTCAGAGATGTCAGCAAAAGCGCACTACAAACAAGAAGCAACAGACACAACAGGCAGCACAGTTAATGAGTCCCCAGAACCCCAGAACATCAGATAATAGAACTACCAGAAGGAGGGTATGAATTGTTGTTAAAATAACTGAAATGTAAAAAGGGAAATCAAAATTTTGAGAAAATAAACTCTATTTTAAAAGACCAGGCACATTTGGAAAAGGACCATATATTATATATAGAAATGCAATGTGTAACATTAAAAATAAAAACTTAATATATGGGTTAAAGATTGCCAGAGAGAGAATTGAGAACCCAGGAAATGGTTTGGAAGGAAACTACCTAGACTACAACACAGAAAGATAAAGGTATTTGTTACATGAAAGAGAACTTAAATACATGGAAGACGAAATGAGAAGCTCTAGCATGCATTACACAGGAGCTCCAGAAAGGAAGAACGGGATAAGAGGCAGTATTTTAAAAGATAGTGGCTGACAGTTTTCTAGAACAAGATGAAAATCAGATTCAGGAAGCATAATTAGTTCAAAGCAAGATACAAAGCTCTAGAGGCATTATAAGGAAAAGCTGCCAAAGAGCAAAATCAATTAGAAAATAAAAGAAAAATATTACTTTCAAAGAAACAACAGCTTGACAGCAGACTTTTTTTTAACTTTTAAGTTCAGAGGTACAAGTGAAGGTTTGTTACATAGGGAAATTAGTGTCACAGGGGTTTGTTGTACAGATTATTTTACCACCCAGATATCAAGCTCAGTACCCATTTGTTCTTTTCTGCTCCTCTGCCTCCTCCCACCCTCCACCATCAAGTAGACCCCAGTGTCCATTAGTCTTTCTTTGTGTTCATAAATTCTCATCAGTTAGTTCCCACTTACATGTGAGAATGTGTGGCATTTGGTTTTCTGTTCCTGAATTAGTTTGCTTCGGATAATAGCCTCCAGCTCCATTCATGGTCCCACAAAGGACATAATCTCATTCCTTTTTCATGGCTGCATAGTATTATATGATGTATATGTACCACATTTTCTTTATTCAATCTGTCGTTGATGGGCGTTTAGGTTGATTTCACGTCTTTGCTATTGTGAACAGTGCTGCAATGGACATTCACATGTCTGTGTTTTTATAGTAGAATAATTTATATTCCTCTGGATATATACCCAGTAATGGGACTCCTGGGTCAAATGGTAGCTCTGTTTTTAGATCTTTGAGGAATTGCCATGCTGCTTTGCATAGTGGTTGGACTAATTTACACTCCCACCAAGAGTGTACAAGTGTTCCTTTTTCTCTGCAACCTTGACAGCATCTGTTATTTTTTTATTTTTAGTAATAGCCATTCTGACTGGTGTGAGATGGTATCTCACTGTAGTTTTGATTTGCATTTCTCAAAAGAGCAGTGACATTGCGGTTTTTTTTTTTTCATGTGCTTGTTGACTGCATATGTGTTGAAAAGTGTCTGTTCATGTCCTTTGCCCACTTTTTAATAGGGTTATTTTTGTCTTATAAATGTGTTGAAGTCCTTATAGATGCTGGATATTAAACCTTTGTCAGATGCATAGTTTGCAAATACTGTCTCTCATTCTGTAGGTTGTTTACTCTGCTCGTAGTTTCTTTTGGACAGCAGAGTTTTCAATGACAACAATAGAAGTCAGAAGCCCATGGAATATTTTCAAAGCACCGAGACATAAGCAATGATGTTAGTCTGCAGACTAAAAATAGTAAAGAAACAAATGAAGGCTAAGTTGCAGATCACGCCTAGTGTTACTCATAGGAAGTTACACATGTATGAAGAGCTGGCTCCATGGAGGTGTGACTTGGGCAGTTACACAGGGGACTGCTCTTGGCCTGATGCTCTGCTGTCACCAACTTGAAATTCGTCATAACTTTTGAACAAAGAGTAAAAGTTCTGTTTCTCACTGGGCCTTACGGATTATGTAGCCAGCCTGGAATATAAGGCCCTGAGGACCTGGTATTACTCAGAAACAAGCAAGTCACATTCTTTACAATGTGTGGTCCAGCGTAGTAAATGAAGCAAATGTTATGCAGAGAAACCTAGGTCTTGTAGCTTGAAAGACAGAAAGGGGGGTTTATGCAAATACATTTGATAAATTTTGTCCAGCTGAAAGTGTTCAAGTCCTCTGTACATGGGAAGGGAAGGATGAACCAAGCACCAGCAAGAATGGCCCCAAGAAGGAATGAGAAAATCACCAAAATGCCAACATCCATTAAGCCAGGTCATTTGCACTGTGCACCAAAAGGATCTGAACATAAAAGAGGATTAGACAGTGCTCCCTTTAGCAGCACAGGTACTCAAGAAATGGAGTGGAGACAGAAACAGCCAGTGTTTGTGGAAAGAAAAATGTCTTTCTCAAAGACATCTAGATAAACACTCATCATCAGGATTATTGGTGATATCTGAATATTGGTACAAATCAGAGAGCTAGAAACAATAATACCAATTAAAAAATCTAAGTCCTTCAAATTAGACAAGGGCCTTATAATAGGTATGATGAGGAAAAGATGCTGTAAAAGCTTTCATGATGAATCTAATTGTTCAATTCTTTCATTATCAGGAGATTCTGGTGATATTAGAAGGTACCTTAAAAGGCAGGAAAAAGTAGCAATATTAGTATGAAACTGTCTGATTCATTATTTTTTCAAAGACTCAAGTTTATGGCCTTCCATGATAATGGATTCTATCCATTAAAACGGTTTTTCACTATTACCCTGACTTCTGCGGAAATGTGGAGTTAATTGGTCTATTTGTATTATATCTACAGCCATCTCGGTCCATTAGACAGAAAAGTAGCAAACATCTATTAGATAGCACCATTTTTAGGACTCAAAATTCAGTTACAAAATAGGCTTGTAATATCAAAACTAAAATGGAAATTTTTCATCTGCAGTTTTTCCAAGGTTGTGTGGGGTTAGATGGGATGAGATGGTGCGCCAAGGTGAAGTGGCAGATGAGAGAGAGAATGTAATGACTTCAAGTCTGTGCTTGGTTCTGGGAGCCAAGTTTGTGGTAGATCTAGAGATGGTTTTCACAGGAACTATCTGTGACCATCCTGGTTGAGGCTGAAAGAAGAGATTTCCCAGGAAGTAAAAGTAATGAGCATTTGTAAAGAAACTATTTGGATGTAAGTCATGATTTTCACAATGGAATGGGAGGGTATGGAGTCTCCTCTTCTGGAAGTCTTTGGAAAAACAAATCAATTCTTAAATAGTTGAGGACACTATTTCCCAAGCTGGGATTTCTGTTCTGTGTGGCATGGTAAAAGGAGTGGAACGTGGGGGACTGGAGGGATGCGTTCAGAATGGGCTCTCCACATGGGCTGGCATGAGCATTGCCCGAGTGTACACCAAGCCTGCACATCTCCTTCCTTCTACTCATGCTTTTCCTCATTTCCCTAGAAAACTCCCTGAAAATGCCTATCTTGTCTAGTTCCTCTCCCTGCTGGGACTAGCTGTGATGTGAAGGTGACAAGATGGTTGTGCATGAAAGGCTTAAATAAGGGACATGAAAGATCAAGACTTGCCCACAGATGCAAAAATGGTTGTGTCATTATGGCCTCCTCTTAGATTCTTAGACTCTTCTTCCTTCGAAGATTCCTTCAGATTCACTTTGATGGTCAAACGTCCGCTTCTTCGTCCTTCCGCCTTTGTACAGTGTCTTAAGTAAACAATGACACTTCTAGCCAGCATTTGCTTCTCTGAGTGCTTTGGGCGTGTAGATTTTGTGGAAATAAAAAGAGAGAGAGAGAACTTTCTGCTGCTTTCCCATGCAAGGAAGGCTGAGGTTTAGCAGTGGTTTGCGTGTTGGGTTTTAGCCAGATGCCCTGGATGAACCACATGGATGAATGCTTTTTCAGCAGAATGAGTGCACCACCTTGGCTACCAAATGAATCAGACCTAATTCAAAGACAAAGTAAGCACACTGCAAAAATGCTAAGAGGAAGAGGGCAAGATGAGGTAAGTAATGGGTCATTAAGATAATGAAGACAAAGGGGACAAAGGATAGCAATTTTAAAATCCTGGCAGTGCATTCTAGAAGAGACCTGGCTCACTCTTCTCCCATACACGGTCTAGTTGCTGAGGACAGCAACCCAGGGACGAATGGGCAGCAAAGGACAAGCAGTCAAACTTTCAAAGTCAAGATCTTTAAATGCTCTTAGGAGCTAGTGCCCATTGAACAGAGAGGGACACTTTTTCAGGCGTGGCACGGATATGCAGGAAGTGTTTGAACATGTCCAGAAGGTTTCAGGTGGAATCAATCAGAAAGCAATTTCACCCTCACGTTTATTGCTTACTTATATGTCCCGTACTGACTGAATGTGTCTGTTGCATAGCAACCCATGGCCATGTTTGCAGGAGTACAATCATTTTTAAAAAGGAAAGTCCTGCAATTTGACTTAGAATCCATCCTCTGCAAACGCGGTGTTTCAGGGGATCATTTTGTATACCTGCTTGTTTTCCCTTCCATCAAAGCTTGCTTTTTGGAGTCTTGCTCTGTCACCCAGGCTGGAGTGCAGTGGCACAATCTTGGCTCACTGCAATCTCCACCTCGTGGATTCAAGTGATTCTCCTGCCTCAGCCTCCTGAGTAGCTGGGACTACAGGTGTGTGCTACCATGCCCAATTAATTTTTGTATTTTTAGTAGAGATGAGGTTTCGCCATGTTGGCCAGGTTGGTCTCGAACTCCTGGCCTCAAGTGATCAGCCCACCTCAACCCATCAAAACTTCTGGTAATGACTTATGGGTGTGCCATTCAGAAGGATTCTTCAGTCAAACTTCAACAACCTAACCCTGGGGTTAACACTGGTAAACCTTGTATAGACCTGCAAAACTAATCACACTTGGGCAAATCTTTTCATTGCATTGATAGAGGACATGCATGCTACATACATAGGCACAGACACACAAACCTGCCAAGAACAAACATGTCATTATTTTTCAGCCAAAAATTTTAAAAGTTCTTTAAAACACACAGCTTGAGGAGCTTAACTCAAAGACTCAAAGCCACAAGAATTACATTTTCAGCTGGGTGCAGTGGTTCATGTCTATAATCCCAGCACTTTGGGAGGCTGTGGCAGGAGGATTGCTTGAGGCCAGGAGTTCAAGACAAGCCTGGCCAACATAGTGAGACCCTGTCTCTACAAAATACTAAAAAATAAATTAAAAAAAAAATTTTTTTTTTAAAGCCCAGGCATGGTGGCTCACACCTGTAATCCTAGCACTTTGAGAGGCCGAGGTGAGTGGCTCACCTGATGTCAGGAGTTTGAGACCAGCCTGGGCAACATGGCAAAACCCTGTCTCTACAAAAAAATGCAAAAATTAGCTGGGAATTGTAGCGTGCAGTTGTAATCCCAGCTACTCTGAAGGCACAAGAATCGCCTCAACCCAAAGGGTGGAAGTTGCTGTGAGCTGAGATCACACCACGGCACTCCAGCCTGGGCAACAGAGCCAGACTCCATCTCAAAATAAATAAGTCAATAATTTAAATTAAACTTAAATTTAAAAATAGCCAACTGTGGTTGGGTGTACCTGCGGTCCCAAATACTCAGGAGGCTGAGGCCAGAGGATCACTGGAGCCAAGGAGTTAGAGGCTACAGTGAACCACAACCATGCCACTGCACTCCAGCCTGGGTAACAGAGAAAACCCTGTCAAAAAAAAAAAAAAAAATTACATTTTCTGAGAAATTCACAGGAGATGACAAAGTAGAAAAACATACATATGTATGTATTGTTAGAAAACACTTGAAAACTAAGCATCTGAAGGGTAGGCTGAATCGGCATGGCGACATCATCATGGATCTGTGGGTGGCCCACCCAAGGCCAGAGGGACTGTCTCCAGGAAGGTGAGTCATGATTTTCTTAGCAAGTTTGCACCACTGCCCAATCTTCCTTATCATTCTTTCACTTCCCCTTTTATCCACAATCAGAAGAAATGGACAAAAAGAAGGGAAGGGGGAGCCTAAGCTCTCCAGGGCTCATGGTGGAACTGAAGCCACCGAGCATTGCAGGGCAGGGAAGCTCATGACCTCACGCAGGAAGAGGGGTTAGAAACTCCAGCCTCAGTTTGAATCCTGAGGCCCCTAAGAATGTTTTCACTTTCAGCAGCCATCACCTACAGCTCTTTCTCAGAGGTGCTGCCCGCAGGCTAGTACAGCTGCTTTGCTTGCACAGAGCAGGAACCAGGAGCCCGCAGGAACATGTGTCCTCTGGGGCAGCCCTGAACAGATAACCAACGAATGGCCGATGATGACAGCATGCAGCCCCAGCCCCTTGCCTAAGGTGGGGCAGCTCTGAGGCACTTACGCCTCAGAGCTGCCCTGGGGACAGGACTCCCTACAGAATTTGCAAGACCCAGTGTAAAATGAAAAAGCAGATCCCTTGTTCAACTAGTATGAAGAATTTCAAGACAGCAACGACAGCAGAGCATCAACCCAAGTGTAGTGCCTGAGTGTGGGGCCTGTGAGACTGCACAGGTGCATGGCCCTGCAGCCAACCCTGCTTACGGAATCAGGTGCAGCCACCCTCTGAGATCATCCCTGGCCCCTTTACAGACCAGCTCCCCCGACTCTCTTACCATGTTCCTCCCCAGAGCCTTTCCTTGCAAATCTCTTCTGCACACAAATCCTCATCTCAGAGTCTGCTTCTGGGTGCCCAGTTAAGACAGATCCCTGGGCATGCTACCACAACATCTTTAAACCTCAGTTTCCTCTGTAAACCAAAAAATATCTGAGAGCAATCTCAACCAATTTAAGAAGTTTATTTTGCCAAGGTTAAGGACGCATGCGCTAGAGGAAGGTCTCTGCCTCTCTCCAAGGATGATTTTGAGGGCTTCAATATTTAAAGGGGAGAGGGCGGCTACTGGAGAAATAGTAAGAAATTTTTAAAAGATGTGGGTAGATAAGAGACAAATTTTGCATTCCTTTGAGTCTTTGATCACTCTTTCACCAAATACGCAACTTACACGTGGGGGGGCGGGTAGAGGAATAGTCACTTATGCCTTCATTTTACATCAGAAGAAAACAATCAGATATGCTTTTGTCTCAGGTGAGCAGAGGGATGACTTTGAGTTCTGTCCTTTGTCCTACACCGTGACGATAAGCTATCAGTTTACATTGTCAGGAAGAATTCAACAGAACCATTTTAGGGTAAAGATCTTGCGGCCCACAAGGAATTTCCTAGTGAGCAAATTGTGAGGGAGGTCTGTGGCTTTTTAATCTTTGTAGCTATCTTATTTAGGAAGATAATGGGAGGCAGGTTTGCCTGACGCAGTTCCCAGCTTGACTTTTCCCTTGGATTAGTGATTTTGCCGTCCTAGCGTTTATTCTCCCTTTGTTTTATAAAATCTGGGGTGGGGGAATAGAGTGTACTTTGTAGAGCTGTTGGGAGAATCATGTGAGATAATGTACACAAAGTGTTAGTACCATGTCAAGCACATAACCAGTGTTCCCCGGATGCTCGTTAACATTATTATGTTTTTTTTGAGACGGAGTCTTGCTCTGTCGCCCAGGCTGGAGCACAGTGGCGCCATCTCAGCTTGCTGCAACCTCCACCTCCCGGGTTCAAGTGATTCTCCTGCCTCAGCCTCCTGAGTAGCTGGGATTACAAGCGCCCGCCACCACGCCCGGCTAATTTTTGTATCTTTTTTTTAGTAGAGACGGGGTTTCGCAGTGTTGGCCAGGCTGGTCTCAAACTCCTGATCTCCAGTGATCCACCCACCTCAGCCTCCCAAAGTGCTGGGATTACAGGCGTGCGCTACTGTGCCTAGTCAACATCATTCTATCACTATCACCACTAAAATTAAGCATCCTTGCCTTAACAAGGGAACTAAGAGTAAACATAACCCTGCCTGTTCCCTCTTTCCCTACCCTGGGAAGCCCATGCCCGAGGCTTTGGCCCAAGTTTCATCAGTAAAATTTGATAAAGACAGAGGTGGCTGAGAATGAAAGCAGAGAAGTCTCTTTGACAAAATAATTCTAAAAGAGAAATCTGACTTAAGGGAGCTTATAGCTCTGTTTTCCTTAGCCAAAACAAATTAAGTTTCTTTCTGTTTTTTGGCGACAGGGTCTTACTCTGTCACCCAGGCTGGAATGCAGTGCCGTGATCTTGGCTCACTGCAACCTCCGCCTTCTGACTTCAAGCAATTCTCCTGCCTCAGCCTCCTGAGAAGCTGGGTTTAGAGTCACATGCCACCACACCTGGGCCAAGTTTTGTATTTTTAGTAGAGATTAGTTTGCACCATGTTGGCCAGGCTGGTCTCAAACTCCTAGCCTCAAGGGATCCATCCATTTGGAGCCTTGGCCTCCAAATGCTGGGATTATAGGGGTGAGCCACTGGGCTTGGCCCAACAAATTAAGTTTCTAGTAAGATGACTTGACAAAATCCTTACAGAGTTCCTAGGCGTCATCAACTTTGCAAGTTATTCCAAAACAGAAACAAATGCTTTGCTGCAATGGACTGTGTACACGGTTCAAAGACATTAGCTGGTGGGTAGTGTCCTCTTTACTCATATCTGAACTCCTGAGCTGTCCACACAGCAGAATAAGCAGACATATCATTTGAAATCCCAAGTCTTCTGACATTTCTCTCAAAAGAGGGACGCCGGTGACCTTAAGAATTTCCCAGCTGGGCGTGGTGGCTCATTCCTGTAATCTCAGCACTTTGGGAGGCTGAGGTGAGCAGATCATGAGGTCAGGAGTTCAAGACCAGCCTGGCCAACATGGTGAAACCCCATCTCTACCAAAAATACAAAAATTAGCTGGGCATGGTGGCACGTGCCTGTAGTCCTGGCTACTCAGGAGGCTGAGGCAGGAGAATCACTTGAACCTGGGAGGTGGAGGTTGCAGTGAGCTGAGATTGTGCCACTGCACTCCAGCCTGGCAACAGAGCAAGACTTTGTCTCAAACAAACAAACAAAATAAGAATTTCCCAAGTACTGTGGTTGGCCCCCCTTACTAGCCTCCCTTAGACTGCTCAAGGCCGAGGTAGAGACAGGGTTGGACTACTTCGTAAGGACACCGACACATCCTTTGTGCCTCAGAAGCTTCACAATCCGTTCCAGAGTATATCCCTACAATTCACAGTAGGTCACAGAATGTCAGTTACAGCCAAGACTCTACCCAAGCCAAGACTTTATTAACCACTCAAAACCAAACAAAAGGGAACAGACTTCCAGAGAGCAGAGGGGTTGGTTTTATTCAACCAAGTCCATATTATCGACTGACCTTCTTCTCAGCCCTAACTGTGGAAGGCATCTGAGGATACTAAATATCTAAGACACAGCCCTGCCTTCAAGGAGCTCACAGGTTCAGCCAACTGAGGCAGGAAGGCCCAACCCTCTCCGACTGGGGGAAGACTTGACGGCTCAATGACATGTGCATGACAAGTGGCATGTAAATGAGGAACGCATTTGGTGGTGACTGGGCCCCTAGGCAGCCCCAAGCCCCCACTCCACCAGTGACACAGCTGAGGGTGCCACTGGTAGTAACAGATCCATTTCATCACAATACATTACTCACAAATGAGCTCAGGAACCCAACTCTATTCATAGGTGTGGGCTTGATTCACGAATGGGTTCCCACCTGACTTTTCCTGGCCAAGACTTTAAATCAGCAAAGATTCAAGTTTTCCATGAGGATGCTTCCAAGGCTCAGCAAGGGCCCGCAGGGATAGCAACAGGACTTACTGAGTGGCAGTTCTATTTAGTGCAACAGTCTTGTTCAGAAGAACATTTGAGGTTTCCTTTGACTTTCACCCAGAATAAGACCCAAGTGCTTACCACTGTGCTGTGGCCCTGAGAGGCACTGTTCCCATTTTGTAAAAGTGATTTTTTCCCACTGGATTTGCTTCACAAAGGCTGGTGTTGTTGCTATTTTGAGGTGGGTAAATTGCGGCAAATGCCATCCGCAGTCTCCTCTCTGCAGGAGCTCTATGCCTCTCAGACACCAATGGAGTACCTCAGGGGCACTCTTGTCCCCAAGAATACTTTCAGCAACTTCTCTGTGTCATTGCTCAGCAACCGGTGCCCAGGCTGGCCCCCTATGCCATTTCTGTGTTTTGCTCACCCATCTCAGAGGACTAGGAGAGGACCCCGCCCATCCTTGCAGACGGGAGCGCCATCTCTGCAGCTGAAATGGTAAGAGCTGACACCTGGCTGAGACAAGGCAGGAGAAGGAATCTCTGCCTTCTCAAATTCAACTCATTCCGCGCATACCTGGGAGATGACATAACGCATATCAGCGTTGCGGAAAGTGTAAAGAGGGTCCCACAGCTCTCAGATGTCTGCATTTGTATTCTAGCCACCATTGACCAAAGTCATTTGCCACTGAAGAATTTGTTTAGTGAGACCCAAGAATGTAATGTTTTCCTTTGTGTTTGCCAGGATTGTCCAGAGAAACAGAACCAACAGTATGGATAGAGACAGCGAGTGAGATTTATTTCAGGGAATTGACTCAATTAATTGCGGAGGTTGGCAAGTTTGAAATCGGCAAGGCAGGCTGTAGGCCAGAGACCTAAGGAAGAACGGCTGCTGCAGTCAAGTCTGAAGGCCACCTGGAGGCAGAATTCCCTCTTCCTTGGGTGAGATCATTTTCTTTAAGGCCTTCAACTGATTGGACGAGGCCCACCCACATTACGGAGGGCAGTCTGCTTTAGTCAGAGTCTACTGATTTGAATGTTAATGTCATCTTTAAAAACACCTTCACAGCAACATCTACAGTAGTGTTTAACTGAACAACTGGGCACCATCGCCTAGCCGAATGGACACATACAGTGACCCAGCACATCCATGTAGTATTTGTAATCCTTGTAATTAAATGAGTTCAATGCCCTTGCAGAGAGGGCTGAAGACTAGGTGAGGTCCAGATCCTTATAGGGCAAAACCTTCAAAACATAAGCTTCTCAGAGACTATAAGCTACTAGAAGGAAGGGACCATAGGCCATGTTGGATTGGATTTTGACCCCCTCTGCCAAGCCCAGGGCACACCACAAGATAGATACTTCCAGAAGAATAAGTGCACCATGGATGCTGAATCCAGATGGCCTGGGCTCCTACTCCAGCCCCGCAACACGCTGGGCATGTGATGTTCGTCCAGTTATTTCACCAATATGTGCTTTAGTTTCCTTGTCTGAAAATACAAATTCTGAAGTGGGACCACTGCTATGAGGATTAAATGAGTTAATATTTGTAAAATGCTTAGACCACTGAATAAAAGCCCTCCCCCAATGAAAAACAGATTATACATTGCATTAGCTTTGCTCATTTTGCTGCCTTACTTTCCCCAAATGTTTAAGCCTATTCCCAGGGAGGAAAGATCAAAGCCTATTAGGAGGTTTTTGCATCCCTTGGTCCATGACAAGAGTCCAAGAATACAAAGCATAGAGGCTCAGGTCTGAACACAGCTGCCCGTCCACATGCAGCCCAGTCATTAACTGCAAAATGCAGCCCTCCTGCCTTGGAATTCTGCCCAGGACGTAAGATCTTCACAAACTATAACTGCTCACAGTCACCAGGGAGAGCAGAGTGCAGTGTTTTTCTAGAATTTGCCTTTAACTTTGCAAGAAATGTGGAATAAGTGACCTCCCCTCTCTAGATAGTCCTTTTTTCCTATCTCTAAAGTTGAATTTTCTCAAGTTTGGCAGCAGGCCTAGTGCATGGAGCTCTTCCTATAAAAGCTGATTATTTAATTCAGTATGATGTTTGTTGTCATGGTGATAAGAATGATGGTGCTGGCTTAGCCATCAATGTTAGATGCAGTCCAATTTGGAAGCCGGAAGAGGACAAGGAGGATAGCGATACTGATGCTAATAACAATGTTCTATGCCGGGCATGGTGGCTCATGCCTAGAACCCCAGCATTTTCAGAGGCCAAGGTAGGAGGATTGCTCGAGGGCTGAAGTTTGAGACCAGCCTAGGTAACACTGTGAAACCTCATCTCTACAAAAAATTGAAAAATTAGCCAAGTACGCCTGTAGTACCAGCTGCTCAGTAGGCTGAGTTGGGAGAATCTCTTGAACCCAGGAGGTTGAAGCCGCAGCGAGCCATGATCATCCCATGGCATGCCAGACTGGGCAACAAGTAGGACCCTTTCTCTTGAAAAAGAGAAAAAGTTCTTATTCCTAGGATTTTTAAAAAATCTGGAGTAAGATCACAGAAGCACCAAGAACTATTCATCATTAAGTGCCAAAGAAAAGTCAACCTGGAAGAGAACATAATGGGCTCGAGTACCTTTACCATCCCTCAGCTCGGCTGGAGTAATTCCTGAGTTTCTAATTCTTACCAGAGACACTGCTGAGTAACCTGCTGAGTAACCAGCACAGCTGGTTGGAGAACCCTTCTGTCATGGTCTGGAGGGAGTTGGGAGAGAGTGGCTGGCAGCATTTTCCCCCATTGTAGCTCTTGAGAGAAATGTCAGCTTCACTCCACTGCAGAGCCTTCCAGCCTGAAGCTAGCTGTGGCAATCGGTTGGAGAGGATCAGAGCTTGGCTGGGAGCTGCCATTGGTGTCTCCCAGCCCTGAGTCCCCTGTGACCCTTCAGCACCTGATAATGCTCCTCAGTGGGTTGGGACGTCTCCGACCCACTAGGCAAAGTGAGGGCTATAGCATGAGCGGGATGGGAGGGGGGTTTGGGGTAGGGATAGGAATGGAGAAGTGCTGCAAATTCAAAACCCATCTCTGGGGATGAGAAACATGAAGAATAGACCTGTCTAGGAGCACAGACTCTTTCCAGTAGAACCCTTTCTTCAAAGCAAAGCTCAATGGGAAACCCGTACACAAAGCTGGGCTGTTTTCATTCAAGCAAGAAGGAGACGTCCAGAGCTCCACTTCCATCCTCCTCCCTGGACCCTACAGCAGCTAATTCCTGGCCAAGTGGCCTTCAGAAAATTAATTACCCTCCTGAGCCTCCATTTCTTCATCCATAAAAGCAGAGAGAATGCTTTGGAGGCATGTTTTGAGGACATACAGACTGCATCAAGCATAACGCAGCAGCATGCAGTAACAGCTCCCTCCTTCCTCTTATTTGCAGTAGGTAAAGATGAGGAAGAAAATAAACTTTGTTCCCTAAAGGATACCCAAGTCCCAGATGAACCCCAAGTCATTGGTTGGATAAACCATACTGGTGGTTCTAAAGGTGCTGGGGAGCTGGGGCTGTGCCTGCCCATTCTGCCTTTGACTGATCCCAGAGACAGAGCTGAATGGGCTCACTGTCTCTCACGGGGCTCTTGAAGGCCACCTGTGAATTCCATTTTCCTTTCCATCTCCAAAGGAACAGATGAATGCTAGATCTCCATTTCTTTCCCTGATGCTCTAAGAGAGGAGGCAGTTGGGAGCTTTGCTCTGATGGGTTCTTAGGGGGGTGCTCAAAACCGAGGACCCATGGTCTTCAGTGGCCAGTGCCCCCCTGCACTACTCCTTTCTGAAGCTGCAGGTTTTGTAGTCAGCCAGAACTCTGCTTCCCACTGAATGTAGGCCTTGGGCATCTCACTTCTGTCCTCTAGGACTTGAAGGAATCCAACCACAGATGAGCTCATCACAAATTCTTTTCCAATAACTGCTTGTGTTCTTACACATCTTTATTCTTGGTGCAGAATGAGTTTCTGAAATTATGTTATGTCCCTCCAATTCCACCATACTGAAGGACCCCTAATTCTAAAGAGGCACACTCAAACATCCCACCCCAATTATGATTTTCCCAAAATCTAGTTGGGACTGCCTTCTTCTAATTTCTGAAATATTCATTTTGGATATTTACCCAAATAACATTTGTATTCTTTAAATTAATTATACTTTCTGAAAAAAGTAGCATGGGCCAGGTGTGGTGGCTCATACCTGTAATCCCAGCACTTTGGGAGGCCAAGGTGGGAGGATCATCTGAGGTCAGGAGTTGGAGACCAGCATGACCAATATAGTAAAAGCCTGTCTCTATTAAAAATACAAGAAATAGCCAGGTGTGGTGGTGGGCGTCCCAGCGACTTGGGATCTGAGGCAGGAGAATTGCATGAACCCAGGAGGCAGAGGTTGCAGTGAGCCGAGATTGTGCCACTGCACTCCAGCCTGGGCAACAGAGCCAGACTCCGTCTCTAAAAAAAAAAAAAAAAAAGTAGCATGGTACACACTAACATGATAGATAACAACAGTATTATGTATACAAACATCAACCAGGCAGATGATAGAGTGAGAAAAATGGTGTATCCTTAAATAGTTGTTTGTTTATTATAATGGCAACACAATAAAATACCTTCAAATAGACTTACTAACATGCATGCAAAACGCCTAAGAGAGAAACCTTTAAAAATACAAAGGAACAATAGACCCAATGGGAACACATACTACCTTCTAAGAGAGAAAGATTCATTACCACATCACTTCTCCTAAAAAGAATTTATAAATTTCATGTGACCTCAATACAAATAACCATTAAAAAAAAAAGAAAGAAAGAAATAAGCTGACTGTAAAGTTCACATGGGAAAATGAAACAAGCAAGAATAGCCAGGCAGTCTAAGCAGGATGTGCAGAGGGTTTCCATGTCCTCTGCTTCACCATTTGACATCAGAGGACCTTGGATTATGCTAACGCCACTGTCATGTCCTGAACATGGGTCCCCTAGGTAGGCATGAAGCTCAATTGCACACACGCATGTTTCTCCTTTCATAAACGTCCATGACTCTTCCTATAGCTTATGGAATATGTATACTTGACAACCCCATTTAACATAAATTTCTGTCTTCTTCTTCTGACTCTCAAAGTGTCTGTTTCTGGTTTCTGGCCAGAAGCTATGCTTCCCAACCTGTCAGAATGACCACCCTGTAGGCTGCAGACCTTCATGAGAAATAAAGCTCTCCTTTCCAAATAAATAAATAAATAAATAAGAATAGCCAGATAAAGAATAGAAAAAGAAAGGAAAAGCAAAAACAGCAAGACACAAAAAGAAAATAAATTAGAAAAAACAGCTATCTCACATTTCAAAGTGTATTATAAAGTCTCAATAATGAAAACAGCATAGTACTGACTAATGGACAGACATCCCAAACAATGGAATAACCTGGAAAATGCAGAAATAGATCCCATTATAATCAGAAATTCAGTAAGTTATAAAGGTGACATCTCTAATCACTAGAGGAATGGTATTGGTAAATGGTATCAGGACAACTGAAAAAAAGTTAAGTTCAATCCATGCCTCACATTTTCCCCCAGAGTCAACTCCAAATGGATGAAAGATACAGACTTTTTTTTTCTTTCTTTTTTGAGAAAATAGAAGGCTGGAGTGCAATGGTACAATCTCAGCTCACTGCAACCTCCACCTCCCAGGTTCAAGCGATTCTCATGCCTCAGCCTCCCAAGTAGCTGGGATTACAGGTGCCCGCCACGACAGCTGATTAACTTTGTATTTTTAGTGGAGACAAGGTTTCTCCGTGTTGCCCAGACTGGTTTTGAACTCCTGACCTCAGGTGATCTACTGACCTCAGGTGATCCACCCACCTCGGCCCCTGCAAAGTGCTGGGATTACAGGCATGAACCACCGTGCCTAGCCAAAATACAAACATTTAAAAACTGAAACTTCCAGCCTGGGCAACATGGAAAAACTCTGTCTCTACAAGAAATACAAAACTTAACCATGCCCGATGACACGTGCCTGTAATCTCAGCTACCCAGGAGGCTGAGGCAGGAGAATCACATGAGCCCTAGGAAATCAAGGCTACGGTGAGCCAAGACTGTGCCACCGCACTCCAGCCTGGGTGATAGAGCAAGACCCTGTCTCAAAAAAAAAAAAAAAAAAAAAAAGACAAAAGAAAAGAAAAGAAGCCATAGAGGCACTAGAAGAAAATATGGGCAAATTCCTCTAGAACTTTGGGATATAGAAGGCCTTCCTTTTATCCAGAATTCATACCAAAAAAAATACTATATTCTACCACTTAATTTTTTAAAAAAACTTAGACATCCACAAAACATAAGCAAAATCAAAAGACAACAATGTGGAGTGACTCATATCCCAGAGAGCCAATCTTTCCTTAACACATAAATAGCGACTAGACATGGTTAAGGAAAAAGACCAAAGTCAACAGCACAGTTCTTCTTTAGATGGGCAAAGGAGATGAAGAGGCGGCTCATAGAAAAGGAGAGGCAAATGGCTCTCGAAAAAATGGAATTAAAGTGAGTGCTCCATCTCACCTTAATAAGAGAAGGCCACGTTGAAACGACAATGAAATGCCTGCGTGGCAAGGCTGTGGAGAAAGAGAGTCTCTCATTCTTTACTAGTGGTAGTGCACAGTGTACAGCCCTGTTGAAGGCATCTGAAAACCCTCACCACAATTATAAATATGTGTACCCTTTAACTCAATAATGCCACTTGTAATTTATTGTACCAGTGTACCTACACGCATAGGAAGCGTAGCATGGTTCATAGCAGCAAAAGATTGGAAGCAAATCAAATGTCTGTAATAGAAAACCAGTTAGATAAATTTATGATGTGTCCATAAATAGGCAACTATAAAGCTGTAAAAATGAAGGAGGACATTCTTTATGTACTGATTTGAAAGATGTCTAAGATATACACACAGCTAAGTGAAAAGAGCAAAGTCCAAACCAGTTTGCACAGAATGCTAACTTCTGTCAGCCTTGCCACATGGGTATTTCATTATGGTTTTAATTTGCATGTCTCTGAACCTAAGTGAGATTGAGTATCTTTTCATTCTTTCCAGGGCTATTGCAGTTCCTTTTCTGTGAAACGGGGAAAGAAAAAGTAAAAATATATATGTACAGAGCTATACACACACATTTGCTTGTATATCATAAAGACACTCAAGAAATTAATATAAGTGGTTACTTGGGTTGGGGTTAATGGGAGCAGGGGTAGAAGTCATGGTTTTTATAGTTTTGATTTGTGAACCAAGGAAATGAATGATCTGTTCAAAAAAATAAACGTGAACGAAACAAGTCTTTCCCTACCAGTTCCTCAGGCTCTTGCTGAACCTATCATTTTCACATTTGCCAAATATTTCTCCCAGATCCAAATCTGACCCTAGAGGGATGGGGCAGAGTCAAGGATGCAGGGGCAGCCAGGGTTGCCCATGAGACCCACGGGGATCTCTCACGTGAATGGAGGTCCTGCATGTCTGTAAAAGATGAGGTCAACAGGTGGGCAGCTCTTTTTCCAACAGGAGGAGCCTGCGCCTGCTTTGGAACCAAACTGACCACTGAGTCAGGGCACCCAGACAACCCGAATTCAACCACAGACAGTAGGCTCATGAGACCAGCTGAAAAAGAGAAGCCTTCCAAGCCCAGAACATTCCCCTCCAGCCTTCGGTGCTACAGATGGGCCCAGCCCGATCTGAGCTCCCTGTCGTGTTTTGAGCTTTTCCCGAGATTACAAATGGGCAACTGCCCTTCTGTTTCATTCCTTTATCTCCACTGGGAGGGCAGCCTTCCCCTTCGGGCTTTAAACGTTTCCCAGCCTCAGGGGTCTCTGGCCACAGCTTTGCTTTACCTTCCTCTGCAGAAAAGCAAAAGCTGGCCAAGGCACTACAAGATGAGACAGGCACATCTGCCACGCACGGAAAGAAAAAAGCGCGCTGGAGTTTCCAAAGCCGCCGGTCCCCGCAGGCCTGAGCGCTTGCAGCTTCTCCCTTTGATTCTTCTGATTTTATGAGCTCAGAGCACAACATGTTGGAAGTTAGCAGAGCAGCTGCCCAGGAAAGAATGTGCTCATTCTACAGCTGAGGACTTTAAGGGACAGCACTGAGCGGCATGGGGCACGGGCAGGGAGAGGGATGCCAGCCCTCCGCAAAGCATCCGGTTCCCACCAGCCTGGGCTTCAGCCAAGTGAACTAGCTGAGTTGGTCTGGGGAGGTTCCATTCCCGACATTTTGTCATGAACTGGGGACAATGCATTTCCTGTGATCGAGGGAGGCCACAGATTTCAGCCCCGGCCCCAGCCTGGGCTGCAGAATCCAAGTGAGCACTGGCCTATGGGGTCTCAAGGCTGCAACATGACCACAGGGAGGGCTCTGGGAGACAAGAGGCTGGAGGCTGGACCCTACACCCCAGGCATCAGAGCCCTTGCCCTCTGTCCCCCGTCCCCTTCCAATCTCTCTGCCCAAGAGAAAGTCCAGACTCCCTCCACATCCGGAATCACAGGACTGCTTTCTACAAGGCCACTTCTTCCCCACAATTAAGGACTGCAGAAGGAACGATTATTTGAGTCTGGCTCGTGAGCTCAAACACCGAGAAGACGCCAGGTCCCCTGGTGCTTGTGACTCATATGCTTCTCAGGAGTGTCAAGGCACTATGATACATTTTGCCTGCCCTCCACAAAGTTGCTCAAGGGACGAGGGACTCCCATCAGCCAAGGCAAATATACCATTGCTGTCTAAAGTAGCCAGATCATACACAGAGAGGTCCTGGAAATGCCAGTTGAGAATAGGACCTTCCTTCACTCAGCCCGTTTGGCAGTCCACAGGGAAGCAGCAGAACTGCCGCCTCCACAGGACATTCAGAAGCACAGTCCACAGAGCGGAGAAGTGCACCTCTCCAGGAAAAAACAGTGTAGTCCTCTCATCTCCTGCACTCCCACCCCAGCCACCTGGCTGGGAATGAACAACTCCGGTGACAGGCAGCTCACTGCCTCTCTGAGTCCTGGGCGTGCCGTTGAGATCCACAACATCCTTCCTCAGGAAGAGCTGACACGTGTCTCTCTGTAAGTCCCTCCTACTCACTTCATACCTTGGATTCCTAGGTGGATCCCTGTGGCAAAAGAAGACCCACTGGTGACTTGCAGACCTGGGAAGTGCCCTGAGACTCCCCGTGCCGACTGGCCATCCTCAGCTGCATTTGCCTGCCTGAGTCTGAAGGCCTCATCAATCCCCTTATTCATGCCCATTCTTCCACTCCAGTGTTCCTATATCTTTCTGAAAGTGTAAGCTCCAGAACTCAGTCCAGGCTGGGCAAGTGGCTCATACCTGTCATCCCAGGAATTTAGGAGGCCAAAGTGGGAGGGTCAATTGAGGCCAGGAGTTTGAGAACAACCTGGGCAACATGATGAGACCCCATCTCTACGAAAAAGATTAGCTGGGTATAGCAGCATACTCCTGTAATCCAAGCTGCTCAGGAGGCTGAGACAGGAGGATTGCCCCCTCAGGAGTTTGAGGCTGCAGTAAACTATGATCATGTCACTGCAGTCCAGCCTGAGTGTGTAACAAAGCAATATCCTGTCTAAGAAAGAAAGAGAGAGAGAGAGAGAGAGACAGAGAGAGAGAGAAAGACAGAAAGAAAGAAAGAAAGAAAGAAAGAAAGAAAGAAAGAAAGAAAGAAAGAAAAGAAAGGAAGGAAGGAAGAAAGAAAGAGAAAGGAAGGAAGGGAGAGAGAGAAGGAGAGAAAGAAAGAAAGAGAGAGAGAGAAAGAAAGACAGAAAGACAGAAAGAAAGAAAGAAAAAGAAAGACAAAGAAAGAAAGGAAGAAAGAAAGAGAAAGGAAGGAAGGGAGAGAGAGAAGGACAGAAAGAAAGAAAGAGAGAGAGAAAGAAAGACAGAAAGAAAGAGAAAGAAAGACAAAGAAAGAAAGAAAGAAAGAAAGGAAGGAGGGAAGAAAGTGGAAGGAAGAGAGAGAGAGAAGGAGAAAGAAAAAGAAAGAGAAAGAAAGAGAGAGAGAAAGAAAGAAAGACAGAAAGAAAGAAAGAAAGAAAGAAAAGAAAGGAAGGAAGAAAGAAAGAGAACGGAAGGAAGGGAGAGAGAGGAGAAAAAGAAAGAAAGAGAGAGAGAAAGAAAGACAGAAAGAAAGACAGACAGAAAGAAAGAAAAGAAAGGAAGGAAGAAAGAGAAAGGAAGGAAGGGAGAGAGAGGAGAAAGAAAGAGAGAGAAAGAAAGAAAGAAAGAAAAAAAGAAAGAAAGAAAAAGAAAGAATGAATGAAAGAAAGAAAGAAAGAAAGGAGGGAGGGAGGGAGGGAAGGAAGGAGGGAAGGAAGGAAGGACAGACACAGCACAGCCTCTGCCCCACATCTGTCTGAGCAGCATGATGGAGAATGCAAGATCCAAGTCCCCTTCAGTCATTCACTCATTCACCAATTCAGTGCCTGCTACATGCCAGGCTCACTATACCCTCCTCACAGTCCCACTAGCATGGTAGAGCTCAGCCGTTTCTGATGGACAAAATATATCAGCCTCATCTTCTCTGGTTTGAAATCCTGGAACTCATGGCCCCTCGTAAGTGACTGTGAGACCAGGCTCTGTGTGTCGAGTTGGACTCTCATAGTTGATGGAATTATCATAGGAGTGAAGCCCCAGGAGGAGAAGAAGGTGAGTATCTGCAGGGCAGAGCTCAAGCAGCCCGTGGGCTAATGTGTGCCCACCTGCCGATCTGCTTCATGGCTTTACCAGGCCTAGAAAAAAGCACCCGACGTTCCTGCCATGACCCAGATAGTAAAACACCAGGTATCGAATGCCTCAGTGAAGCTGCATGTCAACAGAAGCAGTACAGAGAGGCACGGTGGATCGGACTCAGCATTAGCGGGAAACATAGGCGAGTGTGAACTTTGTAAGAATCCAGACCAAGTCAGAAGTCCCTGTGTCCTTGCCATTGGTGTATCAGTTATCAGTGGCTGTGTAACAAATTAGCCCAAAACTTAGCACTCAAAATGTGAGCCTTCCTTATGTCACAGTCTCTGTGGGTCAGGAATCTAGGAGTGACTTCACTGGATGATCCTGGCACAGGCTATCGTTAGGATGTCAGCCAAGGCTACTGTCATCTGAAGGCATGACTGGGGCTGGAAGATCAGCTTCTGAGACGGCCCCGTGTTCATACAGCCTGCAAGTCAATGTTAGCTGTGGGCAGGGACCATTAGCCCTCACTCCATGGACCTGATTGTATGGCTGCTTGAATGTCCTCATGAGGTGGCAGCTAGCATCCTCCAGAGTAAGTAAATGTTCCAAGAGAACAAGGAGGGAAGCACCATTTCTTCTTTTTTTGTTTCTTTCTTTTTTTGAGATGGAGTTTCGCTCTTTTCCCAGGCTGGAGTGCAGTGGCACGATCTCAGATCACTGCAAATTCCACCCACTAGGTTCATGTGATTCTCCTGCCTCAGCCTCTGGAGAAGCTGGGCTTATAGGCACCCACCACCACGCCTGGCTAACTTTTGTATTTTTAGTAGAGATGGGGTTTCACCATGTAGGCCAGGCTGGTCTCAAACTCCTGACCTCAGGTGATCCGCCTGCCTTGACCTCCCAAAGTGCTGGAATTACAGGCGTGAGCCACCACGCCCAGCCGAAAGCACCACTTCTCCTATAACCCAGCCTCAGAGGTTATAGTCAATCACCTCCAGAATATCCTATTGGTCATGCAGTCAGCCCTATTCAGCGTGGAGCGTGGGAAGAGACTACACAAGAGCATGCATGTCAGGAGGCAGGGCTATCGGAGTTCATCTCAGATGCTGCCTGCCACAATGGCAGGTGCTATCAGAGGAAGTCCCCGAGCTACAGCTGACGCTTGTGTCACCAAAAACCATGGGGCCTCTACACATCTGCACTTCCATATCGCTATGGGTTTGTTTTCTTAACTGCGCCGTTATCAAGTGTGAGTCAAGGGACACGTCAGCCTGTTCAGCAGAGGGGCGGAGACGTCTGACTCGTTCAGGAATAATGGGGTCAACGCTCAATTCTGCAACAGAGCAGGTAACACCACAAAGAGGGGAAAAAAGCCACGTCTAGCCGGTCCTCAGCTCCATCCTCTGCAGAGGGCCTGTTGAGGTGCTTGTGCTTAATATAGAGACAGTGGCCAACTGTCAGAGGGGAGGGACAATTTAGGGTGCAATGCTCGGTACTTTTACACATATTGTCTTTCAACACAACCCCTGGACCTTTGCCAAGGCACAGGGAGCGTTGAAAGAAATAGCATGAGGCAGGGCGTGGTGGCTCACACCTGTAATCCCAGCACTTTGGGAGGCCGAGATGGGTGGATCACCTGAGGTCAGGAGTTCGAGACCACTGTGGCCAACATGGTGAAACAACCTTGTCTCTACTAAAAGTACAAAACTTAGCTGGGCATGGTGGTGGGTGCCTGTAGTCTCAGCTACCCGGGAGACTAAGAGAGGAGAATAGCTTGAACCTAGGAGGCAGAGGTCGCAGTGAGTTGAGATCGCAGCACTGCACTCCAGCCTGGGTGACAGAGCAAGACTCCATCTCAAAAAAGTAAAGTAGGCCAGGCACAGTGGCTCATGCCTGTAATCCCAGCACTTTGGAAGGCCAAGGTGGGCGGATCACAAGGTCAGGAGTTCAAAACCAGCCTGACCAATATGTGAAACCCCGCCTCTACTAAAAATACAAAAATTAGCTGGGCCTGGCGGCAGGCACCTGTAATCCCAGCTACTCAGGAGGCTGAGGCAGGAGAATTGCTTAAATGCAGGAGGTGGAGGTTGCAGTGAGCCAAGATTGCACCACTGCACTCCTCCTGAGACAAAGAGAGACTCTGTCTCAAAAAAATAAATAAATAAAAATAAACAAAAACAAGAAATAGCATGAGTGAAATTTGGAATCGTAACCCTGAAGGAAGAAATAGAATTGACTGGAGGAAGACGCTGTATTTGGTAGTGAGGTATGAGCTGTTACACCTGCCCCCTGCCTTCATCAGATGGTCTGGACGCTAGACGAGATGAGGTCAACAACAGGAAGACAGGAAGAGAGACTTCAGTGTGGCCATGGCTAATCTCAAGGTTACATCAAAGTCAACCTACACCAGCAAGCTGGGAACCCGACAGCAGAGCAGAGAGTCAGGCAGCATGGCGATGAGTTCCAGAGTCCCAGCCACTGTGGAAAGCCATATGCCACCAGGGAGAATCTCTGCACGTGCCCAGGACCCATTCCTGCCAGGAAGAGAGAGGGCTCGGCTCCCAGAAGTTATGTAGGTGGGACTTCAAGCCAGAGCCTGCTATTACTGGGCTCCACTGCCCTCGGCTGAACACAGACAACTGGAAGAGCGGAGGAAGCCCCAGGTACCATGGCCGCTGTCGCGCAGTCAGACCCAGAAGCCACAGCAGAAAGCCAATAGGAGCCACCTCACTTTCCCCATCTGCATTAGCAGAAAAGGCTAGGCTGGGCAATACCAGATGATGAATCTACTTTTGCATAATACTCAAAGTATGAATGGTTTTTAGAAATACCGTAACTGGCCAGGCATAGTGGCTCACGTCTGTAATCCCAGCACTTTGGGAGGCCAAGGCGGGCAGATCATGAGGTCGGGAGTTCGAGACTAGCCTGACCAACATGGTGAAACCCCATCTCTACTAAAAATACAAAATAAATTAGCCTGGCATGGTGCCACGTGCCTGTAGTCCCAGCTACTCAGGAGGCTGAAGCAGGAGAATCGCTTGAACCCGGGGGATGGAGGTTGTGGTGAGCCGAGAGGGCGCCATTGTACTCCAGCCTGGGCGACAGAGCGAGATTCCATCTCAAAAAAAAAAAAAGAAAAGAAAGAAAGAAAGAAGAAGAAAAAGAAAAGGTTAAAACCAGCCAGGTTTCCCCTCAGAAGAGGCCAGTGTCTCCACAACCAGCAAGGTGGGCTACACGGATTTTGCTAAACAGCTCCAAGAGTGACGCAAAATTCTGCACACTACTCAAATTAAAATTTTAATTTTAATTTAAACTTGGATTTTAAAATAGCATGTCATGATGGAAAGAGCCTTGAACTTGGAGTGTAAGGGGTCTGAATTGAAGTTCCAGTTTAGCTGTGTGAGTCGGTCACATTTCTGGACCTCAAATGTCTTGACTGTATAAACAAGATAATAATAACTAGCTCACGTGGGAATATACCTGTCGGTCAACTGCAATCCAAAAAGTTCTTAATAATCATGAGTTATTTTCATTACACTGGGCTTTTAGGAGCAAGGGAGGCCCATGACCCATGCATGATGGGAGCTGCGATGCCCCATGATTGGGATCTCTGGTCTAGTGTGAAGGGACTCAGAGGTCACCTAGCTTTGGTGAAGGGGCTGATGGGCCGAGACGGCAGCATGAGAATTGCCCAGGTACCACCCAGCCTGAGCGCCCCTTCACAGATGGGGAATCTGGGGCCAGGTTATCCAAACTTACCCAGCCAATAGGCCCAACCCCCAATATCTTTTTATCTTTTTATCCCTCCATTCCTGGTTTGGCAGCTTAGTGAGTTGAAGAACTGGACTTCTTAACTGCCAGATGTGCTGGGATTTTCCCTATTCAAGAAGACACTATCTGGCCAGGCGCGGTGGCTCACATCCGTAATCCCAACACTTTAGGAGGATGAGGTGGGTGGATCGCCTGAGGTCAGGAGTTTGAGACCAGCCTGGTCAACATAGTGAAACCCTGTCTCTACTAAAAACACAAAAATTAGCCAGGCGCGGTGGTGGGTACCTGTAATCCCAGCTACTCGGGAGGCTGAGGCAGGAGAACCACTTGAACCTGGGAGATGAGGTTGCAAAAAAAATTTAAAAAGACACTATCCGAGTCTCTGCTAAATGCAATGGAGATTTAAAAAAAAGAAAGAAAAAGGAAAAAAGAAGACACCATCTTCCCACTTCTGGCACTTTGTGGAAATTCTTAAAACTAAGTTCCACTGCTGACTCACCCAGCACCCCGGACCTGCCTTCCAGCTGGCACTCATGCCCCCACAGTCCACCGAGGCTGCGCCAGCACAGGCTGCCCAGGGCTGGTCCCAGTGGCTCCTGCTTGCGCGGCACCCCTTGGCCTCTGCAGCATCTGGCAGCGCACTTCCCCTGAGTCGTGCCCACAGACACCCGTTACTGCTTCCTCCAGGCACCGCTCTCTTCCCGCCCTCTCTGTCTTCTCGAGATCTCTTCTTCCTTTGTCGGCTTCAGCCCCTGCCAGTGTTCCCTGTCCCTGTCCTCAATCTTCCATCCTTCCCCTCACTCTACTCACTCTCAAGGACAGAGACACCTGCTTATGTCTGCAGACGGTGGCCATCACAGCCCTGACCCAATTCCTGAGGGCCGGACCCCAGCCCCTGGCTATGGTATCCCATGCCATGCGCCTAAAACCGACAAATCCATCCTCCTCCCTCCAAGCCAGCTCCTCAGGTAGCTTTCTCGTGCTGGCGACGACGACACTACCTTCTGTGAGTCACCTCCCTCCACACCTCAAAGTCACCCTAGACTCCTCCGGCTCCCTCAGCCCCACATCCAATTAGCCGCGAGGTCCTGCAGGCCTTCCTTCATAATGGCTCTCATATATATTTATTTCTTTTCATTCCTGCTGTCAGCAAAGATCCTCCAAAAATACTACTTTCTCGTTGTCCTTCTCACTGGTGAACCATGCAGAAGTGCTCTGGATGGTGGGATGTCATTTAAGACGCCTTTTCAACTCAGGAGCCCGGCATTCCTATGCCTCTGCCATCCACCCCAGCCCACCGTTCCACGCGCACCTCCCGCTGCTCCTGCCTCGACCCCTCGCCTTAGCCTGACCGTCTATTCAAAAGTGCCTTTGAATGTGCTTGGCAAATGGCTGCTTATGCCGGTCCTTTCCCTAGACAGCTAATCATAGCAGCCCTTAGCAGCCCTTCCCAGGGTTTACACACACCAAATTCATCCTCACAACAACCCTAGGAAGCCCGTACTATGATTATTCAGCTCTGTAGATGAGGAAACAAAGACTCAGGCACAGAGAGGTTAAGTACATTGTCTAAGGCCACACAGCCAGGGAGTGATGAAGTCAACATTTCACCCTAGGTCATCTAGCTCCAGGGTCACTGAGCCAAGGGGCTCATGCTGAAAAAGCCAGGGTGTTTGTGCAGAAGGGTACCCCTTACAGCTCAATATGTTAGCATGACCAAAATTGGGGCGGTGTTACGGAAATTTTGTAGCATAATTCCTGGAGGAAAGAGAGTTTTCCCGTTGACCTTCAGGCCTAGGAGAGAATGATGACACATTAAGTCATCCTGCCATTAAAATTAAGTCCAATCACCCCTAATGGAATGTCACCTCCAAAATAGCCATTAAAGCCACCGGCCTAACCAACTGGCAGGTCCCGCGTATATCACCATTACCCTGTTCCTCTAACAGCCATTTTGTCTGAGGCTGAGAAGGTCCCAGGAGACATAAGTATTGCTCAGATCTGCCCTATGGATGTCACTCAGAGGAGAGAAGCCTGCTGCTTTGGTGATGCCCGTATTGCAGCGTGGTTTGGAGACTTGGATGGAAGGTGAGGGCCACGTCCATGGGAGCTGCATGCTCTGACCTCCACGTGGCCGGGGCTGAGCTGACACTGTCCTCAAGGTGAACCCGGGCCTGTGGTGGAATGGACTTGGCTGGCTGCTGAGCAGGGCATTAGACTCCAGCCTCAGAGCTGCATGCCAGGGTTGCCATCCTGCAAAGGCAGCAGCCCCTTCCTAGGCTGTGCTCATCCAGCAGAACATCCTGGGGGGTCAGCTCCCTCCTAAGTCTCCCAGCCCTCAGTGAGTGCTCACTCTGCTTCCACCGAATGCTGCTGACATTTTTGGCACCAGGAGCCTTCATATACACTCTGTCATTTGCAACTCACACAATAAAATAAGAGTGTTACTTTTGTCTCCTCCTTACAGATGAGACAAGCGAGGTTTAGGGAGCTTAAGGAATGTGGTAGACATCTTGGGATGCAGGGACAGGGCTGGGCTGTGGCTCTTCCCCACCACACCATGCTCTACCTTCCCAGGCATTGCTCTTTCCATGTCTTTACTTCACCCTGTAAAGCAGAATTATTCCCAGTTAATAGACAGGAGCACTGAGACTCCACCAGGCTGAAGAAAATTGCCCTAAGTGCACATCTACCAGGTGGCAGAGCTGGATGCATGCCTGGCCTTGCCCCTGAGTGCCATGCCCTCTGCCTGCCTCACCGGGGCCCCATCCTCACCCACTGGAGCTGGAAACCCCAGCCGCCCAGCATCAGCCTCCTCTGCTGTGGCCTGAAGGACCCATCCTGCTTCTCCCCAGCCCTCCTGACCTTCCCAAGCCATGGACTCCACTTCTCCCTGGGCCCAGGGGCCTGTATATCCTCCCGTGGGCACCACGCCTCCTGCTGCCTGCCAGTGCCCACGTGCTTTCCCCTGCCCCCACATGAGATCAGCCAGGACAAAAGGTAACCTTGATGTCAAGCAAAAATCCCTATAATAGCATTTCACGTTCACGGGGTGCTTGGTGGTGCCAAGCCGTTTCCAGCATTCTGTGGGGATCAAATCCTCACATCCTCATGGCACTCCTATGGGAAAGGTGCCATCATCACCCCATTTGCAACCAGGAAAACCACAGCAAAAGGCTAAGTCATAGAGACTGGGAAGGGTCAGGGGAAGGGGAGGCTAGTGAGAGACTGGTTAAAGAATAGAAAACCACAGCTAGAGAGGAGGAATCAGCTCCAGTGTTCTATCCCACTGCAGGATGACTGTCGGTCACAATAATATGTTCTATAGTCTCCAGTAGCTAAAACGATGAATTGAATGTTCCCAATACAAAGAAATGGTGACTGTTTGAAATGACAGATACGCATATTACCCTGATCTGATTGCTGTATGGTATATGAGTCAAAACGTCACTATGTACCCCAGGACTATGTACAATTACTATATGTCACTTAAATAAGAAAATTTAAAAACATAACTTGCCGCAGTAAGCCATGGCTGCAGCCCAGATTCAAACCCAGACGTCTGGCCTGAGAGCTCAGTCTTAGGCACCGCCTCTCATATAGGAAATATTATCGTGGTGCAGAGGGAAGAGCAGGCTTTGGGGTTGGAATTCTAGTTTTGCTCTTTATTCTGTGACACCAAGAAGACTGAACCTCTCAGAAGATTGGCTCCCTCACATGTGAAATCTGGGCTAATAATGGATCTTTCTGGTAGGATCCATGAGAATTCAACAGAATAGTGTCTAAAAAGGCACCTGACATGCAATAGATGCTGGCCATTCTTAATTTCCTGATTTCCTCTAATTAAGGAAGTCTTCAAAGAGAAGTTCCTGATGCTATGGTAGTCGCTTTAGTATCAAATGCTTCAGTATCAAGGGGTTTTACTTATTTATTTACTAAGATGGGGTCTCACTCTGTCACCCAGGCTGGAGTGCAGTGGCACGATCTCAGCTCACTGCAACCTCTGCCTCCTAGATTCAGATGATTCTCCTGCCTCAGCCTCCTGAGTAGCTGGGATTATAGGCACACGCCACCACACCTGGTGAATTTTGTGTGTGTGTATTTTTAGTAGAGAAAGGATGTCACCATGTTGACCAGGCTGGTCTTGAACTCCTGACCTCAGGTGATCCACTGCCTCGGCCCCACAAAGTGCTGGGATTACCGGCATGAGCCACCATGTCTGGTCTAGTATCAAAGGGTTTTAACAGAGCTCATGGAATTACTCTAGAAGGAACACTTCTAATCTTTTTTCTTTTAAAAAAAAATTTTTTCCAACATGCAGAAGAGAAGAAAAATCTTGGTCTTCAAGATGGTAATTGAATTTAACTGTATTTACTAATAACTATATACATAAAACTATATATATAAGTAATAACTATATAAATATATATATATATATAAGCTATAATGGTTTTTACATGATATATAAACTACCAAATAAGCCTATTTGGTCAATAGTGTGGTATTTCTACCTTGTCAGTAAGCCAACATCAAACAGTGTATATTTGCATCAGGAGAGAAACTGTCCGCTCTCTGAGACGAGGTTTGTTGTTCTTGGTCCCCAGCACCCAGGAAACCGTGGGATGCTGTGAAGGGCCCCAGGTGTTTCTGCCCATCTGAGCCTAAACTGCTGAATGCAGCAACCCCATCCACCCTGAACCCTCCAGGCCCAGCCCCTTCCGTGACCGACAGGAACGAGGGTTTTTCAGATACTTATTGGAGGGTGGATGTCACACAGCACAGCATAAGGTCAGGGTGTGAGCTGCTGTCCAGAGAGTCTGTGATGATCATTCTAATTTTTCTTCTTCCCCTTGGACAAATCATTTAACCTCCCTGAGGCCTATTTTTAATAAAAATCATTTGTGAGGTGTGAATTACATTATATATGTCTGAAAGCACAGAGTAAATGCAATCTCCCTTCCCACATGCTATTCTCTCTCCTGGGAATACAACTGCAATGTTCTTTCCTCTTCCACTTCCCCTCCTTCTAGCAAACTTCTGTGCCTCCCTTTAAGACTCAGCTTAACAGCTGCCTCCTCCAGGAAGCCCTCCTGTACCCCAGCAGTCTGAGATGGGTACTTCCCCATAGGATTCAGGCTTGCTCCTGTCATGCCACTGTTGGTCTGTCTCTGTCATTAGACAGTGCTAGCAAGGTGGGTCTTGGCCATTTTTCTTTCTTTTTTTGAGATGGAGTCTTGTACTATCACCCAGGCTGGGGTGCAGTGGCGGGATCTCAGCTCCCAGGTTCAAGCAATTCTCCTGCCTCAGCCTCCCAAGTAGCTGGGATTACAGGTGGCCACCACCATGCCCAGCTAATTTTTTCTATTTTTAGTAGAGACAGGGTTTCACCATGTTAGCCAGGCTGGTTTTGAACTCCTGACCTTGTAATTCGCCCGCCTCAGTCTCCCAAAGTCCTGGGATTACAGGTGTGAGCCACTGCGCCCAGATCTTGGCCATTTTTAAACCCCCCAGAACCTAGGCAGGGCCTGGCACAAGATAGATTCTCAAAAAGAGCTTGCTGAACAAATGAATCATAAAGCTGAATTCCATAATCCAAGCCACATTTTCGCACTTACTCACAATGGCATACAGATTATGCCTCTAGAAATAAACAAGGTCAGAGGTTGTGAGATCAGAGAGTTGGGTCAGAAAGCAGGGCAGGGGCAGGAGCTTCCACTGCCCTGACACGTCGGGCCCCAGCTCCCAACCCCACAGAATGACACAGCAACCACAGAAGGGGACAGCGGCCTCCTGCCCCTTGCCAAGCTGTAAAAACTAATGGCAAGAAACCATGCCCTAATTTCCCTCTTCAGATCATGCCAGTTTGTGGAATTTAACCACAAGAATATTGATAAGTCCCGGAACAAGGACAAAGTCGACATCTGTCATCGGCCAGGTTCCACATGCCTGAATTGCAGAGTCATGGTGGGTCTTAAGGGTCATCTAGTCTACCCTCTGCTCTGTGTACAAATCTCTCCAAGCCAACGGTCACTCCCAGTCATGGGGTATTTCAAAATCACCAGACTTTCAGTTGCAAGTGGAGTGGCAAAGACAAAACTCACTCCGTGATCCTTCCAATACAGGCATGTTTCCGAGACTCAGTGAAGCACTTAGGATACACAATGCATTGCCTTGGGAACCACGAAGAACACAGAGATGAAATGTCGTGCCTGTCTTCAAGGCTCAAGCTTCAGAAGGTGCAGAAAGGCCATTTCCACAGTGGGCATAATTGAGGGCACCTATAGTCAGGGCCACAAGCTGGACATATGTGGTGGATGGAGACAGAAGCCATATGGGGACATTCTGCAGAACACTAGACCCCCTTCCTTCAGAAACTCAACCAAATCCAATGGTAGACTTGATTCCAAAAATCAACTGTCAGAGGGGAAATTTCAGTATGGACTGAGTATTGAATGATATAGCAAAGAAGCGTTAGCAATTTTTAGACCTGACGACCAAAACATCATTATGTCTGAAAATGCCCCTATATTTGAGAGATGCAAAATCTAGTATATAGAAATAAAGTGATGTGAAACGAAGCAACTCAGAAAGAAGTAAGTAGAGTCAGAGATCCATGATGCAACTGTGGTAAGATCTCGATAGCGATGGGATCTGGGGGACGCATGGTTCAGGTGCATCGTGCGCTCTCTCTTCTTCGGGAATGTTTGAAAGGTTCATAATTTAGAAAAGTTGAAAATGAAAGGAAGGTGGCTTGGGGTGGAAGAAGCACTTTCAGCTGGGCCTTAGGTCACCTCAGGAGCTCACAGATGGAAACAGACAGGAACATCATTTGCAGGGGGCCCGGCTCATCAGAGGCCCCGGGCGAAAGGGGCTGGCTGTGGCTCGGGAGCTCAGGTTGCCCCTGCGTCGGTCAGAGTTCCAAACATGGGGCCCATGGCTCCCGAGGGCCACCTGTATTGACCTGTTGCTCCAGGATGTGGTCAGTGCTGCAGAACAATGAGCAAGGCAAAGGACTCCACAAATACCAGTCCCTGCAGGCTGGCCACGGGGAGGCTGCCAGACACTCTTCCAGAACAACCTGTTTGTGGGCGCTGATGTTTCCCTATGGGGGCGGTCCATGGCCTTCTTGGGAATACACTTCCTGTTGCCCCTGCTCTGGATTCTCCCCATCGCCAGAGGGAGCAGGTCAGAGGAGGCAACACGGCAGTGGTGGATGAGGTCCCCTGCCTAGGGAGCATCTGCCTGTCACTCCCCCTGCCCTTCCTGCCCCAAGTCTGTACCCTTCCTCCCCTGGCACTGTCTCTGGAAGGAAGTGGGCATCCACAGGGCCTAACCTGCTGCTGCTACCCTCTCACATGGACCTCCACCACTGCCCACCTCCCCAGAGGCCACCGCAAGCCTCTGCTGGGACGCACTGGGGTTTCAGGGCCTGCCATAATGTCCCACCATCTCCTCTCTGGGCCTGATTTGCCTTGGGCTTATCCAATTTCTCTAAGATCATGGAAAAAACGAGCCCTGGTCATATCTACAGAGCAGCCTTGGCGTTGACCTCTTGGGGCAATTGCCTTTGACAGCCTGAGAGTCATTCAGAAATTGCCTATGGTTCACTTGGGTGAGGTGGGTGGTTCCTCTCTTGCAAGCTTATCTTCACTTTGCAGCCCTGGTAACTAACTGCCGAGCGTTGCAAAATCAGAGAGAAAATATTTACAATGAAAGTTGATCCAGAAAGACTTAGACAAGGGTCAGTGTACCTTCAGTTCAGCCTGACTTCTTCCAGATGAAGTGACTTTGGACAAGGGTTGTAATCCCTCAACGCCTTGGGGAGAGACAGAGCCATATGATACAAATAGCAGGAGCTTCGGAGTCAGAGAAATGAATTCCAATCTCTTAGGGCAAAAGGGTTCATCTCAGATTATATTTCCTATCTCAGAATATTTTGCAAATTAAAGGGACAAACTGGAGATGATCTGTAAGGTGTAGGCACATGCCACCTCCTCCTCCTCCCACACCAATGCCAAGTTCCTCATCGTTTTTTTTTCTTAAGATGGATTCTCACTCTGT
>CAUYLG010014561.1:0-26269 GCA_963573385.1 Cacajao melanocephalus
CATCTTAGAAAGCAATACTGGCTGGGCGCAGTGGCTCAAGCCTGTAATCCCAGCACTTTGGGAGGCTGAGGGGGCGGATCACGAGGTCAAGGGATCGAGACCATCCTGGCCAACATGGTGAAACGCCGTCTCTACTAAAAAAATACAAAAATTAGTTGGGTGTGGTGGCACGTGCCTGTGGTCCCAGCTACCTGGGAGGCTGAGGCAGGAGAATTGCTTGAACCCGGGAGGTGGAGGTTGCAGCGAACCAGGATCGCGCCACTGCACTCCAGCCTGGCGCCTGGTGACACAATGAGACTGTCTCAAAAAAAAAAAAAAAAAAAAAAAAAAGAAGAAGATTTTGGTGCTCCATAATAGAATGGGAAAGGTTTTAAGGTGTGAACAGGGGAGGGAAATCAGTAGTTTTATTCTTTTGTATATTATATTAAAAGGCTATAATATATCTCAGTGAATGTCATAAAGGCAGTTGGATATGTGAGTCTGAAGTCTAGAAATAATGCCTAGGTTGAGATACTGTTAGATATTATTATATAATAACAAATATGATGATAATATTTTAATCCAATGGCAAAATGTTACCACATAGGAGAACTGAAGTGAAAAGAAAGTAGAGGAGGTGGAGGATAGAATCCAAGGGTTTGCCAGTGTTTGGAGTTCTTACAAAGAAGCATAGGAGACAAGGAAGACAAAAGAATGAGGAATAAGTAAAACCTAATGCACTAGAGGTTTTGGAAGCACAGGAAAGAAATTGTATTCAAAGAGGTTGTGGTAAACTGTGTTGAATGTCATTGAAGTTTATTAGATTAAGATAGAGATCTGATCATTGGCTTACATTGGTTAGAACTTGTGTTAAGGATGAAAGCCAAATTAAAACTGGTGGAGGAAAAATCTGGAAATATGGAAAGAGAGACACCAATAGACAATTTTTTTTCTGGGAGTTTCAGTCTTATGGGAAGGAGAAAAATATACAGGGAGTAGCTGAAAAACAAATGTGAGCTCCAAGATATTTATGTTAAAATATGTTTGTGTGTTGATTAGAGTGCTTCAAAAGAGATAAGGCAAATTTGATGCAGAAGACAGAATGCAAGGTAGAAGTCTTAGGAATGTGATAGTAAGCAAAGTCTAATTCACAATTAAATTGACCCTAGAGAGAGGAGAGAAATATTTCATCGCCATGTCAATCCCTACAAGGACTATCTTATTACAGATGCAGGTAGGTTGGTGGAGTTGGTGGTAGAAGGATGATTTTTTTTCCCACTGATCTTACTTTTTAGTGAAATGTGAAAAAGGCAACACTTCAAATTGAGAAATGTGAAGAATTTTAGGAAACTTGAGGAAAGAGGATATGGTGTAAAAAAGCCATTTTATAAAAAGAGAAAATGAATATACCAAGAAAGTAAAGTACTCTATCTTTGCTGAGTATTCATTTATAATTTTTGTTCATGAAGTTTAAACGAGTCCAGTGAGCCTGTTGTGTGGTGTGTTTTTTCAAAGCTCAGCTTCTTCAGTTGAGTTATAATGTAGACAGGTAGTTGGGTTTGGTCCAAGGCCTGACAGGTGTGAATAACAGAAAGAAAGAAGAATAAGAGAGTTAAGAGAATTTTCCATTCTACTATTATAGTACTGGACCATTAAATCTCACTTGAGTGACAAATATAAAGTCATAAAAGGGATAATAGATTATGAAATATAGTAAAATAAAAAACATGGTAAGTTCACTGAATTGGAGGTCTTAATGAGGTCAAATAATTTTGGAGTGGGATCACAAGAACAAGAAGAGATGATAAATTACAAGGGTTGGGGTCAAGGTCATGACAAGGTCTAGAGTGTGCACATTTGAGTACACAGCTGTAGTGCTTTTCTTTTGTGGTGGTAGAGAGCAAAAAAGGCAGGGAGCAGAGCAAGAGCATCAAAACCAGCCTTATTAATTTCACTCTTTTCCTCCAACACTTAATCCTAATCATTGCATGAAGAATGAGTGTTTGGCAGGCAAACCTGAATATGCCCACACCCTCTGCTTAAAACTCTTCAATGTCTCTCATTGTTCTTGGATAAAAAGCACAGTTCTTAAAATGGCCTCTAACACCGTGTATTGCCAGGCCTTGGCTGACACATCCTGCCAGCCTCCTCTAACCTAAGTGCCTCTTCCTGACTTTGCTCCAGGCCTTGGGACCTTCTTTCTGTTTCTCAAATGTGTGCTGTGCTTTTTGCCTGTGCTCTGGTGTTCCCACTCCTCAGTGAATCAACTCTCCTGACCCCTTTGCTTCTCAGCTCTGTCAGCACTTTCTTGGGAAAGCCTTCGCTGACCTTTTGAACTACCACAAACCTGATCCCCATGCCTCCAGAATTCAGAAATGCAAAATAAAAAATAAATATTATGACCCACACTTTGCAAATGTAATATATCAAAAATGTACTGTGAGGATATGGGAAAATATGCCCTGTGTTCTTTCCATTTTCTCTTCCTCATTATAGCTCATATCCATTGCTGATTAAAGCACATGTGAGCTATATTGTGGGTTTTATACACCATTAAATTTTTTTAAAAGTTATAAAATACATATACACTATAAAACAAATTTTGTAATAATACATTATTAATAAAAGCATAATTCTGGTGTATATTGCTGGAAAGTGAATAAATATATACCTAAAAGAGTAATAACCACTATTATAACTGTATGTTTCAGTCAGTGGTAATGTAGCACATACTCAGAAAATACATACTTTAAATACAATGCTATATTAAGGCAATACAATTCATTCTTAGAATAATTCCAAAATTCACCAAAATACTTAAAGATCTCTGTAGATTACGTTTGGATAGAGAAACTTCAAATTAGTTTCTAGAAAATGAATTTTATGCGTTGAGTAGAATTAGAGACCAGACTCTCACTAAAAGCCTAGACCTATTTTCTGGAAATTTCCGTCGACTGCAACTAATGCAGCCACTTACTCTAATGCTATGTTTAGTTGTACTCTGCCACCACTCAGTTGTTTTTATCTGGAATATCATGTGTGCTTGCCCTCTCAGAGCTGGGCTATTCCAGGAAATTGCCTGTCAGACTTCTGAACATACACTGTTCTGGGGGTAATCTGGCTTTTTCCTATATTATTAGGTAAATTTGGCAAAGAGATTCGTGCCTGAAGAAAAAAACTTAATGAGATTTTAAATAAAATATCAAACCATTTTTATCTATGAAATAAAGAAGAGGCGGATAGAATTAAATTCTATAGACATTGTCATATAAAGAAATATGCAAATTTTAAAAACTAGAATAAACGAGCATTTTGTATTTTAATTTTTACCTAGAAGAATAATTCATAAAAGTATAATCATTTTTTAAATGAGAAAAAAAAAACCACTAATTAAAGTCAGGAAAAGGGCAAAACAAACATACCTGACTTTTCTCAATGTGTTCTATTTTAGATCCGAGGCAACAAGTTATTTACTTTTTTAGACTTGGGTGTGGCAATTAAAGAGGAAGGACCATAATATATAAGAGAAAGCTCTTGGGATGTATCATTCATCACCTTGGGGTCAGATTCTTACCAATCCTGTAATCTCAGATAGATTACTTCTCTTATCTAAATCTCTGTTTTCCATACCTGTAAGATGGCGATAACTAACTTTCTTGCTCCATATGCTTCTTAAGATTGGGTCTATGATAAAATATGGCCATGTATATAGCAATTCTTTATAAATTACAAGGCAAATTGTAAGTATATTTTCATTGCGTTAATTATGAGTTTGGAATGGGATCCTCTAACTCTCTGCAAATTCTCATGACAAAAATTTATGAATATCATTACGCCTTATTCACTGCCTTGTGGAAGCGGAAAAGGAACACACACAGGACATACTATACTAGCGGATATTTCTTTAGAATTGTCCTTGATGGCGATTTTGATTCCAAGTGGCTACTTCACCACTGTGCTATGAATGCAAGAACTGAAGCCTGTACAATGAAGCCCCAGCCTTTAAGGTGAATCTTATCTTGTTAGGGTGAGATAGAAAAATAATGATATTAAAAGTGTATTTGCAAAAGAGAACATGAAAGATCTTTAATGTCAATCTCTCATGGGAAGTATCACATTTTTATTCTTTATAAAGAATTGGGTTTTAATTATATCTCCCCATGTTAAAATATAGAGAAATCTGGTAAACCAGTGTGGAAATTTGATGAATCTATTACCCATCACCTTTAGCTGTGGACTTTAGCCATGTTTGGCTATTTGCCGCATTCAGTGAAGGAATCTTACAGGAAATAGCTTCAGCAGGACTGTGAAGAAAGACATAGGAATAGTTCAAGGAATAAAGCTCTTGGATTGGTCCAGAAGCATCTAAACGTAAGGATCTAGGAGGTAGGTCTTTATTTACTAGAGATACAATAACACAAAAAAATAAGCAAAATAAAAATTTAAAAAATAGTAGAGAAAAGAATAGTTGGCAGTGTATATCTGTCCCAAAAGAAAATGCCAAATTCAAATCATCCTCCGGCATTATGCACTTTTCTCCTATCCTGTCTCCCACAAGACTGAAATGGACACAGAGTTGCATTTTAAGTGGGAGAGTACTATTACAATATCTCAGTGGGTTATAAACGAGCTTCATATAGATGTAGTAAAATGTATTATTAACCCCCAAAGATATAATTGCCTTGTATATAATGCAGTGATGATAGCATAGAAATGAAAATATTCAAAACTCTGATTTCATGCTCAGGTGATGCAAGTAACCATGGTAACATTTCCTGACAGCCTTAATTTAAAGAGCAGATTCCAAATTAAAAATTCCAAATGGACTCCAGAAAGAAAATGGATTAATCAAAGTCCACATAAATCTAATTTAAATAAGTGCTTTACATAAAAATGGAGACTCTTCATTCAAATTATAATGTATTTAGCTTTGTGTTCAGCTTTGACAATGATTTCTTTTCTTTCGAATATGTTTATTCACAATGATTCTTAGGTAGCAATCAAAAGCTTTCTATTGCTTTCCTGGTCACTACAATGTATGGAATGATGCTATGCCAATGTGACATAGAGCAATATACTAAAAATAGAACCAGCATCCAAATTCACAACAGTTTTGATATGCGAATTTTGAGTAAACCTAATAGCTAGCTAACACAGCCATTGCTGTCCAATTCCCTATCTTTACAAAGGGATAACGCTTTAGAGCTATGCATTTACAAGAAGGACATTTCAACAAATACATACATATTACTTCTATGTGGACATTTGGCTCCAAATTCTTATAGGTTCTCTCACCTTACTGAGCTGGACTCATGCATCATACATAAGCTAATCTTTTTAGAAAGAGATTAGATTTCAGCCATACCTAAACCTGTTCCTCCATGTTTTCTTACTTCTTTCTGTTCTTGTTCCTACTTGTCTTTCCAAGGCCTAGTGCACATTCTTAGTTGAATCTTATTATGGTTCCAAAATGGGAAAAGCACAATCAAAGGAGAGAGAGAATTTTCCCAAGCACATTTAATTTTAACTCTTTTTCAGACTTTGAACCACTACTTGTGACCACATCCTATCATTGATGAGTCTATGTCTATTAAATTTTTGTATATTATATCTGTGTTCTCTTTTCCAGAAGAGAGAAGTGGCAAGAAGCATCCTTGAAATTCTCTTGACAGTGATGACATATTACTAAATACATGGATGATTACACTTTGTGAACTAATAGTTGCAGTGAGGTTTTATTTTCATTCCTTGTGTAGATTATTAGCATCTTTCAATCAGGTACTAGGCATAGTTTTAAAAAATAAATATGAAAAATATGACACTATATGTTTCCAAAGCGTAACATGAGTGTTTGTGAAAAAAAAAATAATAAAGAAATGGGTGGGAAAAAAATGTCAGCTTTGATGAAGTTCTTCTGAATCTCTCAGGCCTATATTTGATGAATCAAGATGGAAGAAAACAAAATCTGAAATGTCTTCCTCCTTATCTCACACACATTGGCCAAAACTTCCTGATATCAATTCAAGCAGCAAATCTGAGCAGGGGTGTCAATGACACAACTACTTTCAGAACTTAATAGAAATGACCTTGCATAGACAACTCATCTAACTCTCTGAGAAAAACTGATTAATTTAAGTTCATTTCACTTAATTTCAATGGGTATTTGGCATTCTCTTGCTTTAATCAATCCCTTGATTCAAAAGCAGCTATCAAAATCACTGTGATTTATTTCCAAATTTCTCAAAATTTGAAAGTCTGCGTTCAAACCTTCACAGCAATACTTTATAAATAAAACAACAAAACACTTAAATGTGAATATTTCACGTAACTGGGCCTATGTTATTATCACAGCACTATAGTCAAACATTCAAAGTCCATTATTCAAATATATTAGGAGCTTGTAGAATCATTTTTACATTTTTTGTGTGGCTTGTGTATTTTTAATAGTACAGTGATATCTAAGTGTATTATTCTCTAAAACTCTTTCACATGATTACACATTTTCAAGTTAACTAAAAAAAAATTCATAAAACACTGATTTGTCATGGAACCTGGTGGATATCTTGGCACCAAAAGAAATATCATTATTTCTAGTCCACAAAATGTGTGGTCTCTAACTCATGTTTAATTTAGTTAAAAAAAAATCTGAAGTATGTATATTACATTTTTTTGTGTCAAATACAAATTCTTATAACACGTTTTAGTTCACATCTATTATGTATAAAAGTGCAAGAAGTCCTGGAATTTTCTGAGAGTAGGCCATCCAGAATTTAAGACATTTGCAAATTTGTACTAGAAGTATAATTACAAGCCTTCTATTTTTGTCAGTGTTTTGACATTTCTAGCGGTTATCCTGCTATGTGCCGCATGTGTAATAAAGGGTTTTTTTTGGTCATTTTTTTTCAGTTAGGCTATCATAGCTAAAAATTTAAGTAAGAGTGTTAGCAGAGATTTTACTTAGATGCCCAAGTTATTCCAAGAAATAGGCTACTGGATGGTGATAGTTCACCTATCACTCAGATGATGTGAAAGGACTTCAACCTGAGTGTATTATCATCTAGGTGAATAATGCTTGCCCAAGGTTCAAACTGAACAGTAAGAAAAGACACAAGAAAAGGTTAAAATTCAGTTTAAGTGGTCATTTTTAAGGCTGATAACCGTCACTCCATAATTTTTCCAAACCTTTATTATTTGCACCAAAATTAAGAAGCTATGATTGGTAAATACAGACTAGTTAGGGAATTATGTGTAATACTTGAGCATAAAATCCTTATACTGATGTAACCACCAAATTCTGTAAATGGTAGGCCCTGTCACGGGTTTACTTCCCCAAAAAGTAATGGAGTTGGCTTAGCCTTCTTGGAGGCAATTTCCAAATTCACCTGACATAGTCTAATCCCCAGAGTGATAAAATCACCCTGAGTGATTTTATAGGAATTCTGATGTTTAATTCTATTTATGGGCTTATGTGATCTAGGTACAGTTATTTTAAAATGCAAAATGAAGGATGCACATTCTGAAAGAAAATAAAATTAATGACTGCTTGAGGTTGGCCAGGACCTACCATAGTCTAACTAATCCACATAGTGACTTTGGTAGAAAAAAAATGCCCTTTAAGAGTCAAATGCAGGCCAGTAGGCTCAGAGGAGGGCTAGTGGGGCCAGGATTGTGTTTTTAGGGCCCTCGCACGTTCTTTCTGTGGTAGGTACAATCTGCATAATCTCAGACTTTCTTTGTAGGCAATCTGGGGTTTGTAACAGCCATCCTCCAGACTAACATCTCCCAGCTATGGGGGAAAAGGGAGACTTCTTTACTGTCTTCAGGGATTGTACTAGATGCTTAACCTGAAGAAAAGGAAAGAGAGAACAGATGTGTGAAAACAGACCAGATTAGGATGTATGGAATGGAAATGGAAATAGTGTAGGGTATTGGGGATAAAAAACAGAAGGTGAGTGGGTTTTCTTTGTTGACCTCAACAAGGGACACACTGGAGAAGAAAAGAGAGAAAAGCATTCCCTGCCGAGAATAGAACTGACAGCAATAGCTGCACATGGAGGACCAGGTAGTGAAGTTTGTGGATCTGTAAGGAGAAACAAGAAGTGTTATCACTGCTTCACATGGAACCCAGGAGGCCATATGGGATTACAGTGGAAAACGAAATGTACCAAAGACCCCAGATTTTGCACTAAAGGGTTTGGCCCACATTCCATAGATACAGCTGGTGGGGAAGCATAGAAAAATATATATATTTTTATTATTTTTATAGTTCTATAGTGTTAGGAAATGATAATCTAATAAATAACATTTACACTCTAATTCTTGCTACTGTTGTGAACATGATGATAATAATTTGGAATCAGTTTATTCCTGATACATCTATTGAACAGTAAGAAAAGACACAAGAAAAAGTTTGAATTTCAGTTTAAGTGGTCATTTTTCATGCAATTATAGCAGCATAAACACTCACTTATTTCCAATTGTCCATGACCACAGATTATCTATGTATATGTCTATATATCAAGAGACTAAGGGTATTATTTGACTCTGCTCAAGTTTGAGGGAATGGCTTTCATAGCTATTAGAATTCATGAATCTCCTTCATAAAATAACTAAGTTTAGAATACATGCATACATTTTTTTGTAAAAGCATATTTCTCTTTTGTCCTTATTTGTCATTTCAGTATTTTTATATATCCTTGAGTTAGTTAATTATGTCCAAGGCCTTTAATTCCCAGAAGACACTGTGTTATTTGATATGCATTCTGTTGCAAATCCCTGAATAGACTCTATAATCTAAGTATGCATAGTAAAAGATAATGCTTCAGGCCTTCTATTTTTTCCTTTTTGGTATAAAAATTTTTACCTGAACATCCAGTCCTACTCATAACTTCAAATGACTTCCTTGAGATAGAATTTCTTTAAGGAAACTTAAGAGAGTCATTTCCATTTTAATAGACAGATAAAATGTGTCACCTTCAATCTGTAAAGTCATCAGCTTGAATGAAAGTCATTCAATTATCTAAACTTTTTGAGAGGTTTTTCAGCTGTGGAAAAGTAGCTCTGCTTCTTTCAACAACTTGAAATTCCAGGAGCTAGTTATGCTTCAGGTAAATGTGACATCTTCCAAGGTATGCACAAAGTCACCTGGCTTCATGACTGTGGTGTGTGTGATGACATGAGTAAGTAGAAATAAAGTTATTAAAATATAGTTGAGTGCGCTATCTTTGCTTTAGTGAAAATATCTGACTAAATTTTAATTTTCTATTCATTCCTTAGCTCTCTAAACCTCCCTGGGATACTGTCACCACAGCACTTGCTGTCTCTCTGTCTAGAATTCCCTGTCCCAAATATACACCTGGATTACTGCCTTACTCACCTTAGACTTTGAGACGAATAATCACTCTTAATGAGTTTTTCATGAGCACTCTAATTAAAGGTCAATTTTATTTCTCTACTCTCATCTTTTTTTTTCCTGCTTTAATTTTCTGCATGGCAATTCTTACCACATAACACACAATGTGTCCTATTTTTTTATTAGTCTTTCATTTAAAATGTAGGCTGCCTAAAGACATCCTATGGGATATAAAAACATACATTGTTGTACTTAGCTGCAGAATATCACCGGAGATATTATCATACCACTCAGCAAAACAATCTGTATCTCCCAGCTAGGCTTGTTGACGGGAATGTGTATGGAGTTTACTAGCCAACTGGGATTCCCAAATTACCATCAAATCTCTTTGGAACTGGACAGGATCGACTTTGCCTTTTATTTTCAACATCTTACTCAGAATACAGATTCAAGCCTGGAATTGGAACAACTAATATGTAGACATTTAGTGATAAGCCGAGGTTCAAGCCATATGCTAAGATTGAGCAGAAAGATAGAGTCTAAAATCCCTCACTGATGGCAGTGGCACTAGACTTCATACCTCTAGACTCCCTCGCTTTGTGAGAAAAACAACCCCTCACATGATGAAGCCTCTGTTATTTGGGTGCTCTGTCAGGCTGTCAAATACAAACCCCAATGGATGTAATGGATTCTTCCTGAATTCCAGTGACCCTCCGCCAGAGAATTATGCTCTAGAATTGTAAACTGTGCTGCAAACATTTAAGCAAAGGGTTTACATTAAAAACATACTTCAGGATGGATTGTATGTTCTGACCAATATTTTTAACTGTGGAGATTGTAGGAAACTTGCATAACGTGACTGGAAAAATAAGAGACAGGTATTAGAATTCCAACATTTTACATACGATTTGCTATAGAGTAGCCCTGAACTACAAGCATGTCTTTCAATTGCCTAGGGTCTCAGCTTCCTCGTTTATAAAAGATAGTATTGGACTTAATGTTCTCTGAAGTTTCATTTATTTCTTATACTATACGATTATTTCTGTGCTGTTTAATACCTTGTACTGTAGATGATTATTACATTTAAAAACATGATTATTTTAAAAGATTTTTCTTTATTAGATGAAGAATATACACATCGGTCACACATAGTATACACATAGGTCAGCAACAGGGACTCCACTCAAATACAGGGGAGCAGAGCTGAAGGGTATGAGGAAGAGCAAGAGCTGACCCCAGAGTCACAGACAGCAAGGGCAGCATTGCTGTGACCATGATGCAAGGTGCTTTAATTAATTCATCTGGAAAAGAGAAGCATACCTGGTGAGAAGCTATTACTGAGCCACAAAATGGTCCAGCCGCTTCTGAGGGTTGCCTGTAATGCCAGCACTTTGGGAGGCTGAGGAGGGTGGATGACCTGGGTCAGGAGTTCGAGACCAGTTTTACCAACATGGTGAAAACCCATCTCTACTAAAAATACGAAAATTAGCCTGGTATGGTGGCCAACATCTGTAGTCCCAGCTACTTGGGAGGCTGAGGCAGGAGAATCGCTTGAACCCAGGATGCGGAGGTTGCAGTGAGCTGAGATCGCACCGCTGCACTCCAGCCTGGACAACAGAGCAAGACTCAGTCTCAAAAAAAAGAAAAAGAAAAAAAAGGCAGGGAAATAAGAGTACTCACCGGGAGTATTTCTTTCAAATTAAGCCATGATTGTAAAAGACATCTGGCAGTGAAATAATGCTGTGCTAAGCGGAAATTTAGCAACATAAACATGAAAGGGAGTTATTATAGGCTTCATTTTCCCATTATTTCAGGGGACATCAACTAAGATTAAAACATGGTTTAATAGATTGTTAGTTCTAGGGGATTTAGACTGAAATTAATTACCTGCTCTGTAGTGGGAGTGGATTAAGTCTGCTGACTCTAAGTATTTTAAAATCTTCATACACAGATATTCTAGTAGATATTTTATGATAGTGTCCACACTCTTTTAGTAAAATCTTATCTTATAAAAAAGCACACATCTACACATATATATGATTCATACAATGTAAATTTTAGCCCTGTATGCTATTAGTTAGGACAAGGGATGGAGACATATGTGACCACTGTCATTTTTTAGCAGAAAATTGAAAGTAGGCAACAACAAAAATACAGTCGTCTAAAATCTTTTACAGGAAATTTATCCTTTATTATCGTTATTATGTTGCCATGGCCAACACTCCCTTACTTAATCTGGTTCCCACTTAACCTTCTGCCTTTCTTTCTCATGCCTCTACTCCTCCAATCACAGCACCGTCTCGGAGCTTTTGGACACACAATCACGTTTGGTGGTGTTTTTACTTTCTTTTCTCTGTTTGGACATGTCTTCATAGCTTACTTCAAATATCACTGAATTAATGAAACCTTCACCAACCACCGTATGTTAAGTAGGATTATCTCTCACTTTTGATCTCTTGGTTTGACTCTGTTATTTTTCAATGCACTTATCAATACCTTATATTATGTATTAGCTGGCTTCTAATTGTTTTGCCCCTAGCCTATAAGCTCCATGAGCATTACATTTTATTGTATCTACTGCATATCCCTAACAGCTGCAATGGCGCATGGCATATAGTGGCTGTTCATGAAATATTGCTTGGATAAATAAACCACTATGCACTTTAATGTCAGCTTACTCAAACTGTGTTATACTTCTGAAAGTAAAGACTTAATTGCCAGAGTGCTACCTGACTCTCCACCACCTTTCCAATTAAAATATCTCTGTTTTAGACAGTTCTCTTCCATTGCAGTGTCTCCCTCAATTAACCTCTCTCTCTAAGTTTTGACATTCCAGTCCAGTGTCATGAAGGGCTCAGGTTCAAAGGACAGTTCTACAAGATGTGCTTGCAGATACATAACTAAATGGAGACTTGAGGCTGCAATACAAAGAATATAATGTGATTAGATTCTTTTCTAAATTTATTTCAACTCTATTTTGAAAACCATATTTCACTGTCAATCTCTGCTGCTGGGTAACTCCCTTGCCCTTAGACCCTAATTATCTATTGCAGGGTTTCTTCTCAAATGATACATCTCCTGATGTGTTATCTAAGTATCTGACAAGACCATTCACTAGAATCATAGGTGTCTGGGTACAGAGAAAAGGTTAAGAAAGTAGTTTGGGCTCTGCTTCAAATAAATTTTGGCAATCTATCACACTATCCCTAGCATTTTCTGATGATATTTTTTCTTGATAGCTAGGATAAGAGAATAATATTTGATATTGATCTTAAAGTGATTTTGGGATCTAGGTATCAAAAGATAAAAGATGTTTTTGAATAATGCAAATACGTATGTGATATCTGATTCCTCTACTAGTTGACAGATTTTTGGGCAAATCATTTCGCTTCTTTGAAAATTTTGTTTGTTTTTTGATCTGCCAGATTCTGGCAGTAGTTTCATAGGAATATCATGACAACCATATGAAATGAAGTACGTGAAGTGCCCAGAACATATTTGATGCCAAGTGAACCATTATCTATTAGTAACATGTTAGTTTAACTAGGAGGGCTATTAAGTGGGATGAAAATGAAAACAGAAGAGGAGGTGCAAAAGAAAGAATTACAGTAAACAAACAAACAAAATGGGAGAATGAAACAAATAAAAGAAGGAAGGCAAATTTACATACATAGATTAAAGCCCTGGCCAAGGCAATGAGCTGGGGAAGTCACGCGTTATCTATACCCACAGCCATAGCCGCCACCGGGCCAGGAAACCCCTGTCTAGGGACGAATTGCTTCTCAAAGCCGATGCAAGGGAATGACGGAGAGGAGCTATAGATGAGACCCTGAAAGAAAGACTATGGGTAGGGCCTGATGGAGATGTTTCCAGAGAGGGCCAGCTTCGTGGTTGCAGGCGCTTTTGATCTCTCCCTCTTTGTGGCTCAAAAAATACACCGGTTTCTCAGGACAACCTTGTGGATTGGGACCACTTCCTTTCTGATGTGGTTCTTCCTGTTGTTTTCGAGACTGAGAAGTTGCAAATGGAACAATAGGAGCAACCAGGGCCGAAACGGCTGCCAGAAGGAATGCCAGGGGCTCGACCTTCACTTCCTGGAAAGATCCAGATTGTTACTGCTATCTTTGAGCTGTCTGTGGGTGACACTGAAATTCCATAGGGTTTGAATGGCTGATTATTTAGAGAGAGATATATGTATTTAACATTGGCACATTAATCTATTGAAACCTCGTGGGGAAAATTCACTCCACATCTTCTCACCGAGAGACTCTCAGCTCGCATCTGGGCCCTCCACAGTATCCTGACTTGGTTCTGTCTTTCACTCTAATGCCAGAGTGTAGTCATTCCAGCTCTGGCCCCCCCGACTCCTTTCACCAAATTGCTCCTAACTGGAAGATCTTACTCTCCTGTTGTGGCGTAGGACCTGATGCCAGTGGGAGGGATGTGTCTTGAATCATTAATGACTGCTTTTTTTTTTCCTTTAGAATGCGGCTGTCGGGAAGGGACATCCAGCATGCGTTACAACTGTAGTGCAGAGTGGTCACCGTGACTCGCTATGTAGGTTCGAGAGGAAGAGGGCCAGCTACAGCTTCAGCCCCAGGATGGTGACTGTGGAGGACAAACCAGGAACTCATTTCCTCTGCATATTTCAGCTATTACATCCTGTGTGCGTGTGTGTGCGTGTGTGTGTGTGTGTGTGTTTTAAGCCAATGCTCACTCTCTGTATTTAAATATTAAGAATAATTCCAACTGAAAAAATAAAGTATGTTACTATTCTTATATTCTCTGACTCAAAAATGCAAGCATTCTACCTAATGGTTGCCTTTTGGGGGAGATTAGAGTATAAGAGAATAGTGTTCTTAGACACAATTATATTTACAAAGTCATTTGTAAATTTTATTTTTCCATTATCATTAAGCAAATAACCATGGCTCATCATTATTATGAATTATTACAATGAAATCATTGTGAATCAATCTACACTTATTAAATTAGAAATTGTATAAATAATTATTACACAGAGATAATTATTACTCCCTGATGTATCTGTAATATTCTCAAAGGAGGAAAACATTATCCCCTCAAAGATTTAATAATACGTTTGTGGGAGAAATTTTATCTAAGCAAATTTTTTAACAACACACCGAAAAAGATATTGCTTCTGTAAAAGAAAATAAAAATACACAATCATCTATTAATCCTCTGGAACCATGCATTAATCTTACTGAATCTATTCACTGACCCTTGGTTACTTTTTCCACTTCATTTACCTCTATCACTTCTCATTACAAAACCGGTTCTGTGTAAACTGAAATTCTCTCTGTTTCTCTAATGAACCATTCACTCTTTCACCACTATATGTGAAAGTTCTTGGATCTTGTCCTAAACACGGTCTTCAGGACGCCTCCCTTGATATCTGTAGATTGGATTGCATGCCTTCTCTAATTGCTTCAGAGCACCAACAATTATGATTGAGGAGGTCCTCAATGTTGCTTACTTAGTAGACTCTTTCTCCCAATAACGCAACAAACTATATGAGGCAAAGGACCACAGCATTGTAACTTACACTGAGCTGGCTCACTGAGTATCAAAAAGTTGAATTTGGAAAAGAAAAGGAATTCGGCTGATATGCTTATAAAATAAATTCTAAGACACACATGCACTTGTCTACAGATTTATAAACATGTTTTTGATAATGTGATAAAAATCAATTTGCCATCTAAGCTTGCTTCTTTTTCTTTTTTCTTTCTTTCTTTTTTTTAACTTTAAGTTCCTGGATACACGATATATGTGTAGAACGTGCAGATCTGTTACATAGATAAATATGTGTCATGGTGGTTTGCTGCACCTATCAACCTGTCACCTAGGTATTAACTATATGTGCTGGTGCTCTTCCTCCCCTTGCCACCACCAACAGGCCCAGGTTTTTGTTGTTCCCCTCCCTGTGTCCACGTATTCTCATTGTTCAGCTCCCACTTATGAGGGAGAACCTGTGATGTTTGGTTTTCTGTTCCTGTGTTAGTTTGCTGAGGATGATGGATTCCAGCTTCATCTATGTCCCTGCAAAGGACATGATCTCATTTCTTTTTATGGCTGCATACTATTCCATGGTGTATATGTGTCACATTTTCTTTATCCAGTCTAACATTGATAGACATTTTGGTTGGTTCCATGGCTTGCCTCTTGTTGAGGCTCGAGGAGGTTTCTCTCAGAAGGCCTGTAGGAAAAGCAGCACCGTAATTGGCATTTCTATTACAATTACATGATCAGAAAAGAATACTATTTTAATTATGTATAGTCTTTCCACTAACACCCTCTTAAATTGATAGGGGAAGGCACAGTCCTCATTTATCTACAAAGGTGAAGTTACCTGAAATCAGTTATCAAGATAAATAGCAAGTGAACATATCAATAGAGTGTAGAATTGATTCTTAAATTTTAAAGAAATGTACTACATAAGAGGGTATTCATCTGAGTGATGTGAGATTATGTAGCCTTATTTCATTCAAAAATATTAACTGAACATATACTCTGTGCAAGGTATGCTATTAGAGTTGTGCAGAATAACTTCCAAGACTTTAATGAGAACATAACTATATCTACACACATAAACAACACACACACACACACATACACACATACATTGCCAAGTAGAAGAAAATAAATTTCTTAAGTATTTTGAGTTCAGAGAGTGGGATAATCATTTTTTGCTGAAAAGATCAAAATAGACACATCTTATGAAACGTGGCATTTAATCTCAGCCTTAATGGGAAACAGTGATAATAGAACAAAAATGAGTGTTGTATGAAATGTGCAGTTAAAGTAGAGATTGTCGTGAGGGAAAAGCAGAGAAGGTATGAGATATATCTAAGAAATCTGAATAGTATGTAGAGTACACGAATAAATAAGAAAAATAAGCTATCAAGAATAGCTTGATCTGAAGCAGTGACAGTTCTGAATTACCAGGTAAGGATTTGGATATTCTTCAGCATGCAGTGGGATAATTTGGACAAAGAAGAAATGTAAATGGAGATATCCTAATTAGACATTTTTTTAAAAAAATATTTGTTTTGAGGCAGAAAAAGAATTAGACTAGGAGTTATTTAAACTAATACTTCTAATAAATATCTGTGGCTTGTAGTGATATGCTCCATAAATTTTAATTTTGTCAAAAATTAAAAGCTTGTTAAAATGCAATTAAATGCCACTCATTTCAGATAGATACCCATTTAATCAAGGTTAACAATAAAAGAAATTATATTTTGGTGGAAAATGGAAAATGAGCAAGAATGCTTATTATGTTAAAATCTCAAGGATATCAATGTCAGATTTAAAGACTTTATTATTCCAGCCACTAAGAAATAAAGAAAATAAAAAGAACATACCACTCAATTTAGGAAATTTTCATGATTCACACATATCACTTTCATGTAAATTGTAATCGTCAAAACCTAGTCAGGTGGACACATCTAACTTCATGACATAGAGGATAATCTTGAAACATTTCTTTATTCAAAATAGAGTTTAAAAAAACATAATATATTGAAATTGTTCAACATAGGTAATATTTTAATATATTATCGAATAGTTTCAATATTTTATTGAATATAATCAAATATATTGAATTATATATTAGATATATAATTAAAATATAATCAGTTATATTTAAAATATAATGTTTATCTTTGTTATCTATATTCCTGACTAAAACTCGAGACACGTAATACTTCTGAAGGAGGAAAGAATGGCTACTATGGAATATTTCTGATGTAGTTTTGTGCATATGACCAATGAAATGCATAAAAAAGTAGTGTATAAAATTCCTGGGAAAACATTATTTATTTATTTATTTATTTATTTATTTATTTATTTATTTTTACTGATGGCCAGAATGTAAACAGAATGACTGAAGCTGGTGAAAATAAATTTGTCTATAAGTGGAATTTAGGAGGAAAAATAATTGTGATAACTTCTAAGAGATACAGGATAACATCAACAGACACAAGGAGTCAGTTTGTGATTAACTCCAGACTTCCTCGTGAGAGAGAAATTAACTGTTGTCTTGTTTAATGCTACTGTTACTTTAGGTTTTCTGTCAAAGGCAAACCTGATCCTAAATAATACGGAAGAAAATCAGCTGTCTTTCTACCAATAACTCCATTTAAATTGCTACCACCGTAAGATAAACTTGTTTTGAAAGATTTCAAGGACAAAATTAAGATGAACTGGTAAATTATAAATGATCTGTCGTAAATGCTCATATGTGTCTCATTTTTCTATATTTTAGTAGATAATAGTTCTCATGCTATTAAAAGGAGTATATTAAACTCCAAATTTATACCTCTGCCCTCTCAAGAGATAGTATGCCTTTTATATTCCTCCATGACATTTGATGCAGGTGTTGAATATATTAGCTGCTTAAGAAATATGTGTTGTTGAGTAACTTGTCTTATTTCAAGCTGATGCTCAATTAAATCTCTAAGAAGTCAGAAAATTCCAGAAAGACATTAGTTCGAGGTTTATAGTGTAAATAATTCAAGGAACTCAAAGAAAGCAGCATAACAACTGATAATGTAATTGCCTTATTAATCCTGTAAGCTTTATTATTCTATTGAAAACAGCAGTGTCTCATAAACAGCTATTGTTAATGGCTTTTTTAAAAGCCTTCCTTGGCAAGAGTAAAATGAAGATATATACTTATATGTTCTTATTAATTCTGAAGGTGCTGTGTTTGCTTCCTTTAGGCACACTAACTACTCCACATTATAAAGCTATATGAAATTTAACTTGGCAAATTCAGAGCTGGCATCAAGAGTAGCTTAAAAGTGAACTCTGGTTTTACTTCTTAGAAGCAGTTTTCATCTTGAAATGCCTTCCTGTAGCATTTTATATTAACCCCAAGAGGCATTAGTGTCATTTCACTAACAACTCAAAATAATGTATAAGAGAGGAATATGTTGGTGAACATTGTAGAAGTCATATTAATAGACAGAAACTCAAGATGAGGGATCATTCAGTAGAGGGTATAGATGACTGATCTTTTGTAGTGCTTTTCAGGAAACATTTCCACAAAATTCTACCTACTTGGGGTACTTTTTTTGAGAGACTCATATTCACTTAAATGTTCTGTGATTACGTTACATTGTGAAGTGCTGGGTGATACGATTATAAAATATTTTAGTGGCTGGATGTGGTGGCTCATGCCTGTAATCTCAGCACTTTGGGAGGCCAAGTCACATGAATCATGAGGTCAGGAGATTGAGACCATCCTGGCCAACATGGTGAAACCTCGTCTCTACTAAAAAAAAAAAAATACAAAAATTAACTGGGCATGGTAGTACATGCCTGTAATCCCAGCACTTTGGGAGGCCAAGTCACGTGAATCATGAGGTCAGGAGACTGAGACCATCCTGGCCAACGTGGTGAAACCCTGTCTCTACTAAAAAAAAAAAAAAAAAAGAAAAATTAGTTGGGCATGGCGGTGCATGCCTGTAATCCCGCCACTTGGGAGGCTAAGGCAAGAGAATCGCTTGAACCAGGAAGTCAGAGGTTGCAGTAAGCCAAGATCGGCCACTGCACTATAGCTTTGTGACAGAGGAAGACTCCATCTCAATAATAATAATAATAATAATAATAATTTTTAACATAAACCTTAGTTTTCTCTATTTGCTTTTGCAGAACATTTCATGTGACTAATTTTTAATAACTTAGAGAAAATGAAGCAAGTCTTACTTCATTTTAGCAATTTGGGGCCAGATTTATGGTTTGAGTAGCTACATTGAGTCCATTACACTGAATATTACATGTCCAGCTAGCATGTTATCACAGAAGGAGCCCCATAATGAACTAGCCCTGAAGTCAAAACTTTGATCACCATTTACTAGTTACATGATTGGAACTGTACACTTAAACTTCATGAATTTTAATTATATCATTGGCAACAAAAACAAAGAAAAAATAATAATACTATTTACCTGATATATGTGCCTTTTAAATGAGCCTATGCATGCCTTGAATAGTTTTGATAAATTATAAATAAATCATTATCACTGTAACTATTATTTGCTTCACATTTAAGTTTATAAATCTGTAGATAAACATATATTTTTAAAATAACATGGACTTTTCTCTCTTGTATACTTTGTCACAAATTTAACTTTCAGAAGACAAAAAGAATCCCATGATTGTTATGAAAACTGTTCAGAAAGTATACGTACCGACATATGTACAAAATGCTTAAATAGTTTAAAAGATTATGTGTAAATCAAAGCGGACATCTCCAGCTCATGGAAGGATATACTATACCAACGTTCCCAGTATTTTGTGCCCAAGTTTGATGAGTAATATAAAAACTTCTACCAATATTTCTGGCTTCCGACTATATAAAAGAGTGTATGATTAAATCAATATATGTGTGGATTAGGAGTAAGATTAACTGGTGATGATGTGAATATAGTTGAAAAGGATTTCATATTTGATTCTTAAAAATACATTAAAAGGTTATAGAATTATAATGCCGTAAGTTTATAAATCCATTCTAAATTAATGATCATAGTCTTTTTAATACTCCAAAGTTACAATTTGCCTTTGAGTAAAATATACAATTAGATATATATGCTGAATCAGAAATTAACATGTTATAAGACAAAATGTGTACTTAAGAAATTTTTGAGTACTAAAAAAAAAGGTTGCTATAGAGGTGATGTGGCCAGAACATGATGCAACATATGAAAATGTAAAGCACACAATTTTTAAAATAGGCTTTATATTCTAGAGCCGTTTTAGGTTAATAGCAAAATTGAGCAGAAGGAATAGAGACTTCCCATACACTCCCTTTCCCCGGTTATGAACACCTCACCCCAAGAGTGGTACATATGTTTCAACTGAAGATTCCACATTGACATGTCATTATCACCAGAGTCCATAGTTTAGCGTTTCCTGTTGGTGTTATATATTCTATGGGTTTGTACAAATGCATTATGTATCCACCATTATACTATCATACAGAATAGGTCCACTGCCCTAAAAATCCTAGTTTGAATACTGGTTTGAAAATTAAAATAATTTTTCATGTTTAAGTTAGAGAGAAAAAAATGAGGTGGCACTTGCCAAGAGAGTAAAGGCTGAAAGAAGAGTAGCAATTTAGAGCTACTATAAAGAAAAAATACAATGGCTTTGAGCCATTTGGGGGGAAAAAATGAACTTAGCCTTTAAAAACCAAAAGCAATTCTGAAAATTGAGAGGGTTAAAAGGAATTTTTTATAAAATGACTGTAGCTGTTCATAGTAATGTTATTCTGATAACGGAATCAACTGAGGATTCTCACAAATAACCCTTACCAAGAATCAATTTATGGCAAGAACATATTCATAGTTTTACTTAAAAAACATTGCTTTAAGACATTTATTTAACTTGTTTGGTGGGTAATGCATAGGGAACATCCTTTAATGAGTAAGTTAAACTCCAGCTTAGAAATAAAACATCTTCTGAAGGAAGATCATGATTATAACAAAATTTCACTCCTTACCAAATGCCTATTGATTATTTCAAGATTTCAAGCCCCATATCAAATGTTACTTTCTCTGTGGTTACATTTTCTTTTCAGGATAAAATTATTTATTCTTTTCTGATTTTTAATGTAACTTTAACTATTAAATCATTCATCCAGTAGATATTTATCAAAAGGTATGTGGCACACATTTTATTGTGTTAGAGATGCAAAAATACTCTTTAAATCTGACTTTAAAAAAAAAATTCTAAAGGTGAAAAAAATAGTATGGATAGAAAAACTGTGAATAGACGCCTAACTATAAAGTTTGCCTTTTAGGATGGTATAATGAGGGCCGGAAGAAAGGGTTGTAAAGACATTTTCAGAGGAAAATTGGTTTCTGAAACAAGCCCTGAAGAAACAGAAGGCATTAATCAGGCCAAGTAAAAGGAAACTCTGTGCATTGATCATATTACATGAAAAGTATTTCTTAATGTATCTACCCCATATTTCCCCAATCTGAGAGCAAAGATAGGTATCACAATTTGTTTCTTTATTCTGCTAGCACTTAGAAAAAGTACTTGGGTGTTAGGTGTCACTCTACAAATTAATAATATGTAATGCTTAGACATGGAAAAGATAAAATACTTACTCTGAGGTAAGTGCTGTTTTGTACTACAGGAACATCAAGAACAAAGATGGAGGCCATAAAAAAAAAAACTTCTTGCAAAAAAACTTTCTTGGTAAGAAAGCAATGGTGGCAGCATAGTTCCTGAAATTTTTTATATTTTTCCCATAAAATTAAACAGAATAGCTAGGAGTAAAAAAATAGAACAATGAAACTAAAACATCATGGAAAATGAATTAATAGGTGGAAAACATTCTCATGTAACTCAACATCTGAGTGGGAAGGGATAAACTATCCACTGTAAAACCTGCATAGAATCAGTATTTGCACCTGAAGAAGTAGGGGGATGTAATGGCATACCAGACAGACCTCAAATCATCAGAATAACTGAGCTATTCACTCAAAATCAGAAGGAGCTGGTTTGAGAATAGTGAGTACAAAGGTAAAGGGTTAACATACTCTAATGGGTAAGTGCAAAGAACTGGGATAAGGCTTAAAAGAGATAACCTATTAATCATTTGAGCTCATGAGCCCTCAAAACCAACCAACTACATTTCACTTCTAGGACAGCCCATTTTGAAGAAAAACTGTTAAAAATAGACTCCAAGGGGAAAAGGACAGGGACGATGAAAATGAAGGAAAAAAGAAAGTTCAGATAAAATGGGGGAGGGAACAGAGCCAAAATCTCAAAAACGAAGCCATGTATATTTAAAACTTTACAGATGAAAAACTTCCAGAGTTATGAAATTAGGAAACAATCTCATCATGTCTCCCACCTAAAAGTTCAGGAAAAATACTTTTGCATACAAATGAGTAACAGAAAAAAAACAAATTTTTACAATGCTCATATATTTAAAAAGGACAAAAGTCTAAACTAGAGAGAACATAAGAACAAATACACATTCAATGTATGCATGATGAGAAGATAAAACAAGAAAATTTTAATATGTAAAAAATGACAAAAAAGAATTAGATCAAAATAAAAATATAGGAGAAGCAAAGTAGATCCAATTAACAATAGAAATAGTGCAGAAAAGAAATTGCAAGTAATCATAACTATAACTTTAGAAAAGTGTATTAAAATAACATTAAACAAGATTTAAAACTCTATGTTGAATAAAGAAATGCAACACATACCTGAAAACAATCTACTCGTTCTTGGAAAAACTTACCTATAATGCCTAATAAGAAACTGTTACAGGTAGTTAGGCATGAGCGGGAACAGTAGAGGGCTCTCCCTCACCCACTGTTAATATCAGGTGATGGCTTGGCAATTACCACATTTTCTCTCTATAAATGATAAACTGGCAGCCAGCGCCAGGGAGAGGCCATTTTTTGATGGTCCACACCTGTTGCACTAAAATATTAATCGACCACAGATGCCAGGGAGAAGCAACTTCCTGGGCATACACGTTATTGCACCCTTGCACTCCAGCCTGGGTGACAGAGCAAGATTTCATCTCAAAACAAAAACAAAAACAAACAAAAAAAAAAGACAAAATGGTGAAGTATGAATTTCCTGGAGGCACATCACCAGGAAAGGAAAGAAACCCTTAGATGGGCATGGATACAAATTCCTAAAAACACTGCACCTTCTCACTTTCCAAGGATAAAGAGGGCACCGTGCATACAGGCAGCTCACCCTAAGGGAAGAATCACGGGAAAGGCGCCAGCCTATAAATTCCAAGGATCAAAGTTAAACACTGTGCTTGTTCTTCAAATTGCTCTCTTGGGTCTCTTCCAAGCATACTTTCCTTTCTTCCCTGATGTAAATCCTTTTAAAATAAACTGCTACTCCTTCTCTGAAACTTGCCTCAGTTTCTTTTTCTGTCTTATGCCCCTCAGTCGAATTCTTTCTTCTGAGGCGGCAAAAACTGAAGTTGCTGCAGACTCATATGGACTCGCTTTCCAATAACCCAGATACCTTCCACCGGTAACATTTTTGGTCCCATGAGACTCATATATTTCCCACCCCTAGAAAAATATCCTAATAAATTACGAATGTTACAGAAAAAGAAAACAACTGTCATGCAAACAGGTAAATGAAAGGGCTAGTAGAGATAAGTGAGTCTAATTGTCATTAACTTTCAACCGCTGAATAAGAATAACATTATGAACATTTTTATAATACAAAAGAAAAATTAGTCAAATTTTTTTTTCCTCCTAACCTACTTTTCAAGTATGAACACTACAGATAACCTATCATCGAAATGAAAAATTTCCAGGATTATGTTCCCCAGAATTCTTTCAGAGAATGAGTATTTTAGAATTAAAATTACTGGATAAATATTGACATACAGTAGTTATCTTTTAAATATATATTTAAATGTCGAGTAGAATAAATTAGGAACAAGAAAGACAGTGGAAATTATATAATGGCTATTATCTTCTCAAATGTTGATACAGTTAAAAAAACAGAAAAAGCATATGCAAAATATTTTTATAATATTTTCTTCAATCAAATGGGTGAATGCCGTATTGACATTCTGAGAATGTTCTATGTGTAATGTAGAATAATGCAAAAAAAAAAAAAAGCCATACTTTAATTTCATCTTCCCTTTTGTCCTTGAGAATCATGATTTTTTGTGGGAAACAAAAGGAATAATAGATGTGAGCTGAAGAATTTTATAAATACTAAGTAGACTAGAATTTAAAAGGGGAGTATCATTTTAAGCTCAATGTATCAAATCTCAAAAAATAATGTATTTCATATTAAAAACAAAAAAGCTCTTCTAGCTCTGACCATATCAAAGCCAAATAGAAAAAAATGACAAATCCAGGTTCAGTGATTGCCTCTAGCAGCTAGATTGAAATACCATTTACTTCTCAAACTAAACAAGCTTTCTTGAAGAAAATGCAGACTTCAAGTCTAGAACAATGAAAAGGAACTGGATGAGCTCAGAAAATCTTGTTGTATACTGTATGGTTCTATGGCTAATTTTTTTTTTTTACTTTTTTTATTTTTACTCATTAAGCAGTTGTTTTCTAAAGGTACAATATTTCTGTTTTATTTTTAAATTATTATACATCAAAATGTTTTCCTATTTCTTATTTTTTGTGGACAGTTCCAACAATCCAGAGTTTTGGATTCATATAACCACCTCCACAATCAGGATATAGTAGATCTTCCAAATTCCCCTGTTTTTCCCCTGTAATAACATCTATCCACCTGTAATGATGGCAACCACTGATCTGCTCTCTATCACAGCGGGTTTGTCTTTGAAGAATGCCATATACAGGAAATGGATTTATATAGTATATAACTCATTAAGAATGGCTTATACCACCAAGTGAAACATCTTTGAAATTTCTCCAAGTTACTGCACCTATCTAGAGTTCTTTTATATTGTTGAGTGTTATCATATTGAATAGATTATTATATATTGCTTATCCACTCACCTGCCAAAGAACTTTAAATCATTTTCAGTTTGGGTATATTGATGAGACAGTTCCTATCAACAATCATAAACAGGTTTTTGTATGAAGATAAATCTTATTTCTCTAGAATAAATACCCAGGAGTGGAACTGTTCGTTTATAAATAAATTGGTAAACAGTTGCTCTTTATGGTAGGCAGAATGGTATCAGGATTTCAACCCACTTCTCTACACATTCTCAGACTTGTGAATAGTATTTGATGTCATTTACATGATTATATTATCTTACATGACAGAAGAAACTTTGCCTTTGTAATTAAAATGCCTAATAAGTTGATTTTGAGTTAAAAAATAGAGGTTATTTTGGGACAACCTAACTTAATCAGGTGAGATCTTGATCATGGTCAGAGAATGTGTACTGGGAGAGAGAGAAGTTCTTCTCTTGGGCTTGAAGAAACAAACTGTCTTGATCTGGCAGGGTTGCATGTCAGGAGATGGCAGGTGGCCTTGAAGAGTTCAGATCTCAGTCCTCTAACTACAGAAACTGCATTCTGTCAATAATCAGAAATTTTTGGAAATAAACTCTGCTCCTCAGATGACATAGCAATCTCAGGTGAAACCTTGATTTCAGCCTTATGAGACTCTGAGTAATGAACTTGGTTGTTCATTTCCAATCAACAACTGTTGTTTTAAGCCAATAATTTTTTGATGATTCTCACAGAGCGATGAGAAACTTGCATAATTCTCTTCCGTTTTATGGAAAAGATAATTAATTTTTTGTTATTTCTTTAAATGTTTGCTAGGTTGATAATGAAAACTTCTGAACATGGAGATTTCTTTCATGAAAAAAATTACTACTACAAATTAAATTTATTTAATAATTAAAGAAGTACTAAAGCTATTTCACCTTAGGTGGGTTACCTTTTAGTTTGTCCATTTACAGTAGCTAATTTATTTTATCTAAGTTTTTAAAATATGTATCCCCTTATTATTCTTCAAATATCTATCAAGGCTATAGTGATATACTTTTTTAATTCCTGATACTGGCAATTTGTGTCTTGTAGAAATAACGTAGTTCAGATAACATTAATCCCAGATGAAAATCTGAAAATCTCTCTTATTGTTTGTTTATTTAGTTATTTTTATTTTTATTTTTTTATTTTTGAAAGAAAGAAAAAGAGAGTAAAGAAAGTGAGAGTGAAAGAAAGAAAAAAAAAAGAATGTAAGAGAGAAAGAAAGAGGGAGAGAGAACGAGATTCTTGTTCTATTGCCCAGGCTAGAATGCAGTCTAAAAATGGGTATTGAAAACCTCTTTTATGCCAATAATTGTACTTAACAATAGAGACAGGAAGGAATAAGAGATGAAAATAACAAACAAGCAGCCAACCAATATTTTATTTAAAGCTGTGAAATGCTATGCAATTGCTGAGGAGTGATTTACTTCCA
>CAUYLG010014562.1:0-84475 GCA_963573385.1 Cacajao melanocephalus
GCCACATTTTCCTTATCCAGTCTATCGTTGATGGACATTTTGGTTGGTTCCAGGTCTTTCCTATTGTCAACAGTGCTGCAGTGAACATATGTGTGCATGTGTCTTTATAATAGAACAATTTATAATTCTTTGGGTATATACGCAGTAATGGGATTGCTGGGTCAAACGGTATTTCTATTTCTAGGTCCTTGAGGAATCGCCACACTGTCTTCCACAATGGTTGCACTAATTTACACTCCCACCAACAGTGTAAAAGTGTTCCTGTTTCTCCACATCCTCTCCAGCAACTGTTGTCTCCAGATTTTTTAATGATTGCCATTCTAACTGGTGTGAGATGGTATCTCAATGTGGTTTTGATTTGCATTTCTCTAATGACCAGCGATGATGAGCATTTTTTCATATGTTTGTTGGCCTCATTGATGTCTTCTTTTGAAAAGCGTCTGTTCATATCCTTCCCCACTTTTGAATGGGTTTGTTTGTTTTCTTCTTGTAAATCTGTTTTAGTTCTTTGTAGATTCTGGATATTAGCCCTTTGTCAGATGGGTAGGTTGTAAAAACTTTTTCCCATTCTGCTGGTTGCCAGTTCGCTCTAATAATTGTTTCTTTTGCTGTGCAGAAGCTCTGATGTTTAATTAGATCCCATTTGTCTATCTTGGCTTTTGTTGCCATTGCTTTTGGTGTTTTGGTCATGAAGTCCTTGCCTATGCCTACATCCTGGATGGTTTTGCCTAAGTTTTCTTCTAGGGTTTTTATGGGGTTAGGTCTTATGTTTAAATCTTTAATCCATCTGGAGTTAATTTTAGTGTAAGGTGACAGGAAGGGGTCCAGTTTCTGCTTTTGGCACATTGCTAGCCAGTTTTCCCAACACCATTTATTAAACCAGGAGTCCTTTCCCCATTGGTTGTTTTTGTCAAGTTTGTCAAAGATGAGATGATTGTAGATGTGTGGTGTTGCTTCTGAGGCCTTCATTCTGTTCCATTGGTCTACATCTCTGTTTTGGTACCAGTACCATGCTGTTTTGATTACTTGTAGTATAGTTTGAAGTCAGGCAGCATGATGCCTCTGGCTTTGTTCTTTTTGCTTAGGACTGTCTTGGCTATGTAGGCTCTCTTTAGGCTCCATATGAAGTTTAAGGTGTTTTTTTCCAGTTCTGTGAAGAAGGTCATTGGTAGCGTAATGGGGATAGCATTGATTCTATAAATTACTTTGGGCAGTATGGCCATTTTCACAATATTGATTCTTCCCTACCATGAGCATGGAATGTTTTTCCATCTGTTTGTGTCTTCTCTTATATTTCATTGAGCAGTGGTTTATAGTTCTCCTTGAGGAGGTCCTTTATATCCTTTGTTAGTTGTATTTCTAGGTATTTCATTCTCTTTGTAGCAATTGTGAATGGGAATTCACTCTTGATTTGGCTCTCTGTTATTGGTGTATAGGAATGCTTGTGATTTCTGTACATTGATTTTGTATCCTGAGACTTTGCTGAAGTTGCTTATCAGTTTCAGGAGATTTTGGGCTGAGATGATGGGGTCTTCTAAATACACAATCATGTCATCTGTAAATAGAGACAATTTGACTTCCTCCTTTTCTAATTGAATACCCTTTATTTCTTTGTCTTGCCTCGTTGCTCGGCTAGAACTCCCAATACCATATTAAATAGGAGTGGTGAGAGAGGGCATCCTTGTCTAGTGCCTGATTTCAAAGGGAATGCTTCCAGCTTTGCCAATTCAGTATGATATTGGCTGTGGGTTTGTCATAAATAGCTTTTATTATTTTGTGACATGTTCTGTTGATACCTAGTTTATTGAGAGTTTTTAGTATGAAGGACTGTTGAATTTTGTTGAAAGCCTTCTCTGCATCTATTGAGATAATCACAGTCTTCTATTCTTTCTCCCAACATCAATCCTCAGTCCCTGGCGTGGAGGCACCCAGCCTCTGCTAAAGTACTCACAGCATTTGGGAACTCATTTCTCTGCAGGTCAGCTTACAGCATAGTTGATGTAAGAGGCTTCTCTTCTAGAAGCTGTATTTGCCTCTCATTTTTTCTACTTCTAATTCATCACCATTTGTTCTCCTTCTGCCTTCTCAAAGCCCCCTGGTAAGCCTTGTCTTTTCCAAGGTGATTACAGCAGTCTGTCCTCACTGGAAATGGTTAAAGACTTCTTCTCTTCCCATTTATCCTCTTAGAAAGTGGCTCCAAGATTCAATACTCCAGATGTAGTCTTAACCAGATAATGGGATTTGTCATTATAGTACCATGGGTGAAATACATCCTTTACCAAGAAATATATCTTTATTAGTATTTGATGAGCTCTAATTCTGCTGTTATTCTTTTTTGTGATCTAAAATGTTTACAATACCGTCTCAAAAACAACTTGTACTGGAATACAAGTTGTGTGGCCCACCACCACCACACATCACCACACACTTCTTCCTATGGATTTTTTTTTTTTTTCAAAATCAGGTTTCCTTCAATCAGTAGCCAAGAAAAAGCTTTCTGATGTCTAAAATTGCCCTTATCTCTGTTGCATATAATCTTATCGCTTTCTAGATGGCTGTTTCTATAGCATTCTGATACTCCATACCAGTTTCCCACACATTTGAAATATCAAATTAAAGAAGAAAATGTCCACATATTCAATGAAGCATACTTAAGCTTTAAACTGAATGCTATATTGTTAGTTTCCTAATTTCTACATAGGAATAATAACTACATTGAAAAAGTTTTAATAACAGAATACAAGTAAAATCTACCAAATATAAGAACTGAAAAGTAGTTGGTATGCATAATAAATAGTAATGACATGTAATAAATGATAAGGGTATAATGGCCATGTTCAGTCCTGAATCACAAACCTGGAAGTAAAGTGGCATCCTTTTACCTTTTATTTTCTAGTTAATATGAAAATGGAAAGAATTGCCAACATTGTTATTTGAAAACTTAATTGAAGAATATCAAAGCTTGTACATTTTCTTGTAAAGCACTCATGAAATTCTTCTAATTCACATAAATAATTGTTAAATCAGATTTTGTACTTTTTATTAAAATTCAGTTTAAATAATTTAAATTTATAGTGAAAAAGTTTCTGCATGAGTCATTATAAAACCCTGGGACATTTGTCTTTTAGATTTGAACGTTTAAAGCTCCAGAATCATAGCCACTCTCTACTTATGAGACAATTATCCATGTGGATCTGAATTTTCCATCATCTGACATTATCCCAATTTATTATAACTGTAATTTTCTGGGATCTGAAGACTTGAGTAGAATAGTTGAGGTTATAATAAAATCTGTTTACTTCTCACAAACTTATTTTCATAAAATTTTAAATTTTGCCACTAAAGGAATAGTTATGCTTTAGGTGGATGTGATTTAAATCAGTAAGATACGATTTTCACTATCAGTTGTGAATACTCAATTTAATCAGTTTTTCTAATAAAAACTGTCTTCTTGTTATCTGGTATGACCTTAATGTTCAGTCAGAGTCAAAGAATGTTAATTTTGTTCCTATTAAATGTGGCATCAGATTAAATGCTGGAGATACATAGAATTAACAAAAAGGTACAAATCTTATTCTCTTCATGAAGAAACATACTATCTAAGTATAGATATGGATATATATATATAGAAAAAGATACATAGTGCAGAAATTATAATGCCTTTAAGAAAATATAAACTATCTTTTTTAAAGCAATGATACATTTGTCAAAGTAATGTTGCAATTTATCAGGATACAGAATGATAAAAACAATAGGTAACATTTATATACTATATAAGATGCACTAGGCAGTATTTTAGATCATGCCTTTTAATCCTCACAACAACTCTTTAAGATACATACTTTTGTCCCAATTTAATTACTGTGGAAACAGATAACAAAGGCTAATTCCTTGCCTCAAATCACACAGCTAGTTAGTGCCAGAGCCAGGATTTGAACAGAAATCTAGTTCCAGAACCTGCATTCTTAACCACTCTCCTATTCTGCCTCAATTACATTTTTCCCAAGTAATTTATTGAAGTATGATTTCCATATAGAAAACACATAAACTGTAAGTATACAAAATGTATATGCCTGTGTAATCATCATTCAAATCAATGTGTGTGTGTGTGTGTGAGAGAGAGAGAGAGAGTATAAGTGAGAATGTGTATGTGCTTGAACATTTTTGCATATACCTTATGTTAATTACACACTGGTCAATTTATTTAGAAAAGTGAATTAAACCTTAGAAGAAGGTGAGTTATCATTAAGAAGTTGTGATAATAACTAATATTTATTGAGCACTCACTAATTGGCTGCTATTGTTCTAATCTAGTGTCTCCTATAACCCTATGAAGAAGACACTGCAATTTTCTCCATTTTACAGGTGAATTTTACAGATGAAGAACTGAAGCACAGAGACGGTAAGAGGAATCCATAGGATTTGGCGTTTTCATTCCAGTAACTCATCAATTAAGTTTGTGTGGTAAAAAGAGATGACAAGATGGATGGACATTAAGAGTAATCTTAAAAACCCAAGAAAGAATTCTGCCCTTATCCTTTTAATTTTTTTTTTTTTTTTTGAGACGGAGTTTTGCTCTTGTTACCCAGGCTGGAGTGCAATGGTGCGATCTCGGCTCACCACAAAGTCCGCCTCCTGGATTCAAGCAATTCTCCTGCCTCAGCCTCCCAAGTAGCTGGGACTACAGGCGTGCTCCACCATGCCCAGCTAATTTTTGTATTTTTAGTAGAGACAGGGTTTCACCATATTGACCAAGATGGTCTCGATCTCTTCACCTCATGATCCATCCGCCTTGGCCTCCCAAAGTGCTAGGATTATAAGTGTGAGCCACCACGCCCGGCCTTATACTTTTAAATTCAACTTGTCATCCAGAATCCAATTAGACCTGGACTGGATGCATATGGTAAGTGATTCACTATTAAACAAACAGAAAGAAGCTAAAGTTAAAGTAGACATCTAGGAACCCAAGGAGGAAGATGACTTGAAGACAGGAAATATTCTTGAAGGATGCACAAATTAAGAAAGATGGGATGGGATGTCAAGGGAGAAAAAGAGAAACGAGCAAGCACAGTAAATGCTGCATGATCGAAAAGTAGTAAAATTGTCACCAAAAAGGAAACCAAAGAAACACAAAAAAAGCAAGTTTGAACCACTTCAGGATATGAGCATATTCCATCACTAGACCAATGTGAAATACTGGAAACACACATGTCTCTAGAAAATCAGTGCCTGTTGAATTCTTACATGGTGGAAGATAGACGAATTGTTGAAAAGTCCAGTGAATGGCTATGAGATCGTACCAGAAATTACATATACAAAGTTTGTCCTTTAATCTGTGAAAGGTTTTTCTTTTAATAGTTGTAGCTGCCTTCTGAATATTATGAGGTTTGGCCTTGCTCTTTTGACTTTCGTTGCCCTGGATGAAATGCTTACCCTTACTCCCTTCTCACTTTCCTTCAGTGATTCTTAATCCTGGGTGTACAGCAGAATCTCCTGGGGAGGTTTTAAAATTGTGTCAATGCCCACATTGCCTGGAAGAAAAAAGTAAAGCAGCACCCAGGAGCTTGTTGCAAGTATGCTTGCCTCCTACGCTACCCTTGCAATGTTGGGGGCCAGGGAGAGTATTAGAACATAGAGTTGGCCATTTACCCTAATGGATCCTGATGCATACCACCCTCCTTTTTAAGAAACACTGTTCTATGCATTTTTGGGGTGAGTGCAGCGTTTCCAAAGGCCTCAAAGACTAATGACTACTCCAGTCTTCATCTGCATCCTAGATCCCTCTCTTGTTCCAAACCCACATAACCATCTGACCTCTACATAGTTCTACCTGAACACTGACAGAAACATAAACTTCAATAGATATACATATATTTTTTAATGTTTCCTATGCCTCCCTCATCTGAGTGAATATTGGTACTAGCCACAGAATTATGCTAAATTTCTCCCCCTAAATCCTTATTTCTTTACCCTCTTCAAGTTAGAAGGAGGCCAAAGGAAATTTTAGGGGGAAAAAAGTAACCTAAATTTAGGCTCAAATCATTTCTTATCTCAACTATGGCACTACTGTTGAATTGGACTCATTGACTCTAGTCTTGTTCTAAAATTTATTCTCCACAGGGCTGCCCAAGAGACCTACCTGACCATTTCACTCACTTATGGGTTCATCCACCTTGTTGGACATAACCAACATTCCTGTGACGACATATAGTGCCCCTTAACGGCAGTGAAAATATACACTGTATCTTGAACTTAGTTTCTTTGGCATCCTCCAGTGAATCACAGCTTCCAATATTCATGCCTTGTGCAGTTGTCTCCCTAGGAATCTGCGCTTCACTTTAACTATAACCAGTGCCAAGTCTAAACTTTTACACTCCCATGAGCCCTAAATTACCATGTAAGAAATCTATCCCCTTTTGGAGTGGCCACATGGAAAGAACAGGTTTTGGGATTACATAGCAGGGCAAAGAGAGAAGTGACGCTGTCTTAAGGGCCAGTTGATTCCAAACCCCTAGTTAATCTTTGAATTGATACAACCACACAAGTTACCACCAGCAAGACCAATATAAGAACCATTGAGCTGAGCCCAGCCAAAACTGCAGAATCATGAGCAAATAAAATGATTGTGTTTTGAAAATACTGTCTTGAGGTATTTGTGAAGAAATAATAGAAAACTGAAAGTTTGCTTCTGGCTCCGGGAACGGTTTTTGTATCTATTCCCCATATATGCATGTGTATACATAGACCTTCACTAGAATAAAATTGGTTTAATAGAACTTGACTGAGTATTTGATAAGACAGAACAAATAAGGTTGTTTTTTTTCCTATTTATTTTTCTTGAGTGGAGTTTCTCTCTGTCGCCCAGGCTGGAATGCAGTGGCGCAATCTCCCTTCACTGCAACCTCTGCCTTCTGGCTTCAAGCAATTCTCTTGCTTCAGCCTCCCAAGTAGCCAGGACTACAGGCGCATGCCACCACACCCAGCTAATTTGTTGTTGTTGTTGTTGTTGTTGTTGTTGTTGTTGTTTTCTTTATTTTAGTAGAGACGGGTTTCACCGTGTTGCCCAGGCTGGTCTCGATCTCCTGAGCTCAAGTGATCTGCCTGTCTCGGCCTCCTGAAGTGCTGGGATTACAGGCGTGAGCCACTGTGCCTGGCCAATAAGGTTGTTTTTTAAAGAAATAACTTCTAATGCATATGGCTAAAATAGGTTTACTTGGCTATATCACACAGAGTGTAACAGTGGTCAACAATTACAGATATTTTTATAAGTTTTTACAAAATGTAGTAAAGATACACTGAAAGACAATGTAGGTTAGCTGAACTGTTAAGAAGTTTGATAAATCTTGTTTAGAATCTGTTTTCAGGTAGCAGAGGGGAAATGCAGACATCAAAAGGATGCAGATAGACTAATCAAACCTATGAATGCCAGTGTTAAAAATCTATTGTAATTTTAGTAACTCTTTTTAAATTATGTTTTGTTTTTAAGCTCATGGTGTGTTGTGCATTTATGTATTGCATGTGGCATTCATTCATTCTATTAAGGGAAGTGTTTGGAATTATAACAGTAGATTCAAGTGACGGGAGCATTTCCATGCTCCATGAAAAATCCAAATTTAAAGTAAAATCCTATGCAAGAAAGTGAATTTTTACAGTATGTCTTTTCAAAATCATTTTTTTCTGATGATACAATATCTAATAATTCAGAAAACTGAAGAAATATTGAAAAATTTAAAGAAGGGCAATGACTACCCCAAAGCCTAGGAATATCTTTTAATCAAACTAGAAGAAAGAATGGGCTCCTGTCAGGGAGCATCCTTTGTTTATAGGAGGACATAAAACCTTTTTCTTCTTATCTTTAAGTTGTTCAAATCTAGCTAACCATTTCTGACCTCCTACTGTGAGGAGTCACCTATACTCCTGTTTATGTTAACTCATTTCTTAATGATATTCTTTACATATAGCCATTTGTATTGCAATTAAATTCTAATTAAGAATCATTAAACTAAATGTTTACACTCAGAAGCAACTATCATTTTCTAGTACTCTTATTACTAACATGATATATAAATAAGGGATCAGTGCACTCATTTTCAATATGTATCTCAGAAGTCTTTAAAATATTCTGTCAAATTTTGCATACTTTCCTATATTTGCAAATATCTTCTTCATTCTATTGTATATGGATACTTGCAATTATACGAACAATATCATGTCTTTGATATCTGTGCAAAGACAATACTATATAGCTGCATATACACAGTATATTCATTGACATTTATATATCGATGTGCATATTATTAGCTTTTATAGAGAGAAAATTGATTCAACTTCATCTTGTCCTTGGTAAAATGAATTATATCTGACTCTTCTTGTAAAACATCAAGGCTATTAAAAACAAAAAAAGATTTTCAAAAGCAAATGAAGGAAACAACCTTGCTCCTGTCCTTCAGTAGTAATTCTGTTGTTTTTGCTTTCTAATATTTACTTTCACTTAAAAGAAACTGGTCAAGGTTAACACATTAGGCAGTCTTGCCTAGCAGAAAAATATTTTTAATAGAAATTTGCTGGAAGCAATGGCTTGGGGTTGTGCAGTGTCCCTGGAACTGGCAGTTTAAAATCTCAGACAGGCTGACTCATCCCTTCCACATTTGGAGGTTGAAATAAATAAATAAATAAGGCCCATCTTGCAATTTATTGCATACAGATCTTTGAGGCCAGGTTGTAGATCATCTACTCAGGCTGTAAAATTATAACCAAATACGCACATTTAAAACCTCAAACTCAGTTGTTGTGATTTGTCTGACTTCCACAACGATTATCCGCCAATGCTTCAAAATTTAGTTTCATTCTAGACAAGGTATTAATCATATATAGATTGAGCTATCTGCAAAATTTTCTTTAAAGATTATCATATGGCTAACATACACACAGAACCTAGAAATTAGAAAGACAAACAGGCAAGGCCTGTGATTTCAAGTTCACAGTTGTCATAAAGATTTAAGAGTGTGCAAATTAAAAAGACCATGAATACAACAAGAATTGAGAGAAAAAAAGGAAATGACTGGTTCATTGAAAACAGAATGTAACAAAAGTAGAGTCCATAAAGTTGACAGATTGCTAGATTTTCAACACCGACCTATACTTTTATCCTCACAACATAAGTGAACAATGATATTCTCACTTCAAATGGTTCAGGCCGCACTGTGGATGCTATCCCATTAAAATGTTCCTTCTTTTTCATTCAGGGTTTCTCTTTTTGTCTTTCTTTTCTTATTCTTTCCCTTAAGTCTCTCTGATCCTGAAACAGCAACAAAAATCTTGACTTACCTTTCCTGGCTTTGTCTCCTAATGTCTAACGTCTGAAGTATCTAGTTTCTCCACAAGTTGAGTTTACTCCCTCACCTCTAATTTATTTAGAAAACTGAAAACAAGCTCTTAAATCAACCTTTAAAAAAAAAACCTAAAACAAATCAATTAGGGCTTGCTAATTACCAAACAGTTGAGTGGCCTATTAGTGAAATTTGATCACTTTCTCCTTGAAACTACTCACAGTATCCTTTGCTTTTATGAAGCCATGCTTTGTTGGTTTCCCTCAGAAATCTGGCCCCTTTTCAATCTCCTCTGTGGTCTTTGTTTCTAGCCACCATTTAAGTGTAAGTTTTTCCCCGAAATCATAACCACATTCTGCTTGAACATTTAGCTTACATTTGTCAAGTGATCACAGACAATGTTTTGGAACTTTGCTGTATCTCTCTGAGATGGTTGCAACCATGTCCAATTTATACAGGTGATTTATATGGTGAAGCCCAAGCCAGATAATAAAGGTCACACACATATTTTCTCTCTCTCTTTAAACCAAGTATGACTTTAAACCAAGTATGTATTTTTATTTCTCCAGATTACAAAAATAAAATCTACCTCAAAGTATATTCATATTTTCCTTATCTCCCAAATGCTCCTCTTCCGGGTTTTCTCATTTTGATAAATGGTTTTTCATCTAGTTATCCAAGCCACAAATACTCTTCATGCCCTATTTCAATCTTTCACTAAATCTGATTAAATGTACCTTCTTAATGCCTCTCATATTTGTTCCCTCCTCTCTGTGCCTCCTGGCATTCTTTGCCTCAACCAATGCCAGTCTCATAAATGTTCTCATTGCTATATCACTTCCTCTGACATTTCCAATCAATTTTTTACAATATTGCAAGAAGGTGCTTTCTAAAAAAATTCAATCATATTATTTTCCCACTTAAAATCCTTCAACGGTTTCTTCTAGCTATCAGGCTAAAGCCCAGGGGTCTTCACTATGACAAGGCTCTTCATGAACCAGTTTCTCTTATATCTTCACATTCTTCCTCCACCAATTCCCCACGTGTACCCGTTATATGTGCATCATATATCAATGCTCCAGCCCTACTTAACTACTCTCAGTTCCTTTGCTATTTATTTATTTATTTATTTAAGATGGAGTCTCCGTCTGTCACCCAGGCTGGAGTCCCGTGGTGTGATCTCAGCTCACTTCAACCTCCACCTCCTGGGTTCAAGCAATTCTTCTGCCTCAGCCTCCCAAATATCTGGGATTACAGGCGCCTACTGCCACACCCAGCTAATTTTTGCATTTCTAGTAGAGACAGAGTTTCACCATGTTGGCCAGGCTGGTCTCGAACTTCTGACCTCAAGTGATCCGCCCGTCTCAGACTCCCAAAGTGCTGAGATTACAGGCATGATCATCTGCTCTTTCAACAGATGCCATGTGTATTAGCTATTCCTTCATCTACAGTGTAGTTATGGCAGACATAGGATAATAACTAACCTACAAAGGCTTAGTAGTCAAACTACTTATGTGCAAAGAGCAGCTTCACTGCTCACTTTCTCAGTGACCTCTGCCAATTAAACTCTATGTGCCTCATTTTTATCATTTGCAAAATAGGAATGAAAACAATTTGTGCTACACAGGTTTGTAGTGAGGCTCAGATGAGACAATCCATATTAAGCAATTAAATTAGGGACAGCAATAACCTCTCAGTAAATGTTGGCAGTGTTTACCAAACCTATATGTAATAAATGTCTATAGGAAGTACTTAATTCTATCTATTTTGGGGAGTATTTCACAAAAAAAAATTAAGCAGTTCACATGCACTGATGAGGTCCTGTAGCTTGGTATCACCCACCCATGGACACACCTTACAAAGCAGTGAGAAGAGGCTCTCTTCAAATCTCTCTCTGTATAGGAATTTTCCCCGTGTGAATCAAATTCTCAAGTTCAGGTAATGTCTACCTCTCTTCTTAAGTCCCTCCTCATCTGTTCTTATTAATTCCATGTTAGCAACCCAACACCATGATCTTTCTCTGAAAACTCTCACCAACAGATACAGCCCCACTTCATAACTTCTGAACATGGGCTGCAGTGTAGGCCATTAAATTTGATGAGGAAAAGGCACTAGAAATCCTTGATGAGGAAAAAGAACATAAATTAGAAGCAATCTCGGTCCTTTCCAGTGATTTCAATCCATGCTTTATCTTCTTGCGAGGTTGTTGTTATTGTTGTTGTTTTGCCTTGTTTTCAAACTCTTCCTTTCTACTGATTCGTTCTCTGTCATCTATAAACCTACTGAAGCTCCTCCCATATGGAAAGTGTCCTTTCCCTCAATGCTAAATGCAGCAACAGTTCCTCAATTCTCTTTCTTCAAGCTTAAGTCTCGCTGCAATTGTGCTACATTTGCAATCTCTACTTCTTTAGCACCTAACCACTATTGTTAATTAATTTTTTTTAATTTTATATTGAAAATTCTACACATAAACATTTTAAAAGGTAAATAATTTTGGAAAGATTTTTAATAAGAACAGCACTACTCTGTGTCACCATCAGGTTTAATTCCTGAAAGGTAACTATTTTAACTCTTTTAGCTACATCTTCTCGAATTTTTCTCGTCAATAAATTATATCCATGCTGTTTCCCATTATTTCAAAGTTGAACAATCTCTTGAATTCCTATATGGAATAAGAAGATTCCTTGCTCTCTTTGAGTCCTAGTTTTTACACCCTGGCTAGAAGTTGTCAATCCCAATTTGGATAGCAATTAACATTGAGTGTTTATGTTATATTAACTAGCTACATATGTCTCCTGCTGGATTATATACTCTAACATAAAATCATTTACTTTCTTGGGCAACTTTTTGTTTTTGTATAACTGACTAACCTCTTCAAGAAAACTGCACAATTTTCTGTGTTCTTGTCATTAATTCTCCTATATCTCTTTACAATAAAACATATAGGATAATCCATTACTGTGACTTATCTTTTTTTTCTCTGAAAGACCTACCCCTGGAATCTTCCCTCCTCCTCCAAAAGTCAGGGCTATCTACTCCGTGGGACTGGTATTCAGGTGCTGTCCTTTTCTTCGATTTCATTGTACTTGGAATTACCTTTGCACCCCTCTTCTGCATTGAATCCTCCAATTTCCGAATCTCATGCTATCTTCATTCTTGGTTTATTCCCTTGGTTTGATGAGCCACAAGTGATATGACTGGAAGAATTTGGAGGCCAAGTGTTTTCTAAACTACTTTTATTTTTCTTTCATTTTTAATCTTTATGTCATTCAGAAATTAACTGAATACAAACTCTAGGTTGGCAATCATTTTCCTTTTGAGTATTTGAGACATTGTTCTGTTTTATTGCAGCTTCTAGTACCTCTATTAAGAATATTCAGCTTCAGATGTGCCCTTTATTTGTGAAAGCTGTTAAGATTTTTCTCTTTACCGAAAGTATTCAAAAATTTCATGATTATGTGCCTTTTTGTCTTCTTTTTTTGAAGAAAAAAAAGCACTACACCACCCCATTCAATGGGCACTTTTAATCTGGAAACTTAGTAATTCAAAGGGGCTTGTTTTTCCTTTTGGCATTATTTTACTCCTAATTACTTCACTTACAGTTTCTCAGTTCTGTCTAATTGGAATTCCTGATCATAGGATTTTATTTTACTCTGCTATGATATCCTCAGCACCTAGAACAATGCAAGACATATAACAATGCTCAATAAGCATTTATTGAATATTTAAACTAGAATACTAGACTACTTGCTTTACTTTCCTCACTTTTCTTGCCTATTATGATTCTCCTTTGTCCTCTTTTTAGCTCTTTCTATGTTTTTCTCACTTTTAATTTCCAATCCTTACATCATTATTTTTTTAAATTTCCAGAATCGTGTGTTTTCATTTCTAAAAATTGTTTTGTTCGCTAAATGTTCATTTAAAATTTTATCCTATTCATCTTTCCTGTACCATTTATTATTTTCTCTGAGCATATCAATTATTGCTTTAATTTTGGTAACTATACTGTGAATGTTTCAATTTCTTCTGAGTTATTATTTCTGACTTTCCCATGGTCTCTGTCTTACATTAAATGAATTTCTCAATTTCCCTGGGATGCTTAACAATCTGTATGTTAAAGTGATGCTTAAAAAGTAGAGAGTGAAGTCTGTGTGACTAGGTAGAGTTTACTGGTTCACAGGTCTTAGAATAATTGGGCAGGGCCAGAATGTTTTGAACAAGCTTCAAATGTCAACATCTAGAAATTAATTTTATACGTCTATTGCCCCACACACATCCCTTTCTTGAAACTGGAATCTATTATGCTCCTGCCTGGAGAGCTAAAAGCTTGGATATAGCATCCTGGGTAAAGAAAGAGTTGATGGCTTCTCTATTTGGTATCTAGATTTTTCATCAATTACCTTGTTTCAGGTAAAAAGATGAATTCCACCTTGTTTTCAGGCCTCCTATTGTGTCTGATAGCCTGAAGTCTAGAATATTTCTGATTTAATTTTACCAGTAGGTAAGCCTTCTGCCTTAAATCAGGATTTAGGAGGAGCTGTCACTTGGCAGCAGAGGAAATCTGAAAGACGAATTGCTGCTGCAGAATTTCAGTCTTCTCTTATTCCCCTTGTTTCAGTGATTCTTGTTGCCTCCAATTCCAGGGCCAGGAGATAAGACACTGTTTACTTCTTGCAGGCTCTTCCTTCTTCAGTTAGTGATAAGCTTCCTATGTTCTGATCACCATGTTTCTCTTACATTTCACTTTCCAAATGTCATAGACCTTACTTTTTTCCTCCTTTCCCCAGCCCTTTCTCTTGTAGATTTTAATTCTTCACTAATATTTTTGTGATGTTTGAGAGGAAGTAAACACACATACATAAACTCAGTCGTCGATGTTTAAGTAGAAGATTTCCCTTCACTCTTCAAGTATGAAATCAGGCTTCTATTCCTTCCTTGCCACTGAAGCTTCTTTAGGAAGGAACAATAATGACATCCTACATTCTAAGACCAATACATTAATGATTGCCAAACCTATATACACACTTTATCCTTAAACAACACAGGGACTGGGGTGCTGACCACCCGCACAGTCAAAAATCCATATATACCTTTTGACTCCCCCCAGAACGTGTCAACTAATAGCCTACCACTAACTGGAAGCCTTACTGATAACATAGTCAATTAATATATAGTTTGCATGTTACATGTATTATATACTATATTCTTACAATAAAAATACAACGTCAATAAAATCAGAAGAAATAGAAAATATATTCACTATTCATCAAGTAGAAGCGGATCATCACAAAGGTCTTCATCCCCATTGTCTTCATGCTGAATAGGCTCAGGGAGAAGGATGAATATGGGTTGGTCTTGCTTTCTCAGAGGTAGCAGAGGCAGAAAAGGTGAAGCGAGTAGAAGGGGAGCCAGGAGAGAAGGCAAGTACACATGGTATAACTTTTGTTGAAAAAATCCATCTCCACTTCCTCAGTGGAGAAAATGAAGAAGTGGACTAAATATTAAAGAAGTGAACTAAAGCATCCTCAGTGATGATGCTTTAGTCCACTTCCTCAGTATTCACTGGAATTATAGAAATAGTCCAATTATTCCTTCTGTCTCCAGTCTTGCACTTTTCACACCCTTGCAAGTGTGAGCTTTTTTAAACACAAGCCTATCCATGCCATTTGCTGTTGAAATCTAATAAGTCAGCCTTATATTAGTCAAAACACTTTTGACCAATCATAGTAACCAGCTCGGAGAAGCTTAGGCATTTTGCGATTCATATGACCAAATTGCTGAAAAGGAAGTCTTGCCTTGACAGGACTGGAGTGAGCTGGGGATTTAAGTACCACCAGGAGGCTCACTGGATCTCGTGTCTGCTTCTCTCGGTCAGGTTTGTAAACTCACCATGGCTGTGTCAGCTAGGTTGGAACCATAGCCATTTGCAGTTTGGAGTACACATTTCACTAGCTTTGCTATCAGAGGAGAAGAAATATTTTTTTCTTGATTTCCAATTTTAAAACCTCTAAAAAAATACTGATGAGGCCAGCCTGGATGTTCTGCCCACTCTTATAGCCAGTGGGGATGCATAATACTGACAGACTTCATTAGGATGAAAAGGGAAATAGTCACCCCTAAACAAGAGTAATTGGAAGCATATTTGGCAATAGCAGTTGTCCATTTTATAATACAGACTGCCTGGACTTGAATTCTAGCATAGCAATTTCCTAACAGTATAACTGGGACAAGTTACTTATCTTCTTAGTGCCTCAGTTGTCTCATATATAAAATGAGGTAATGATAGTAATTACCTCACAGGCTCGTTGACTTAGTAAGTGTAAAATTTTTAGAACAGAATTTTTAGAACCTGGCCCTATCATCTTGCACTTCTAACCTCTGCTGAACAATGTACATCTCCATGCCTCTTGGCCATTGCCCATGTTATTCTGTCTCCCTGGAATACCCTTCCTGAAATCTGTCTGCCTGTTTGTCATTTAAGCTTCATTTCAACATTAAAATATTTATACCCTGAACTTGGTAATGTTCTAAATGATGCAAAAGGGGTCAATGATGCATGCAATTTTTAAAAACTGTTCCTCTTAAGAGCTAAAATAGGAAGCAACTTTTTCCCTTTTCTCTGTTTACTTTTCTCCCATGCCCATGGTTGCTGTCTACAAAGCTTCCACATATAAAGCTCCAGCCCACAACAAACTATCAGACCTTGACTACACTAATAAACTTCTCACTGAAACCTCCGTGTTTATGACCCAAAGGCCTCTCAAATATAATGTGTCCAAAACTGAACTCAATCTTCCTATGATCACAGCTTTTTCTCAGCCTATGCTAGTCCTCATAAATGGAATCATGGCATCACCAACCTTTCAGTGGCTCCAGCCATCTTGACCATCTCCTCTATCAACAAATCTCATGGGTATTTCTCAATATGGTCCCCACTTCCTCACCTTTGCTTCTGCTATCTTCATTCATGATGAGTGCTGTAGCCAGAGGGATCATTTTGAATATTATCCACATTGTGTTTCTCCTTTGATAAAAATTCTTCTGCAGCTTTCCTTGTCTTTAACATGAAATCCAATATTGTTATCTTGGCATATAAAGTCTTATATGACATGGGCTTTTCTCACCTCTGAGCCATTTTTCTTCTCACCAAACACCTGCCAGTTTGTCTCACCTCAAACTCCTCCACTGTGCCAAGCAGCTTCCTGACCTGCTCTTTTTGTTGTTATTGTTGTTTGCTGTTTTGCCTCAAACACTCTTGCCCTACCTTCTAAAGTGGATAAATCTCTCCACCTTCCAGGCTCAGCATATATGTTACTTTATTAGGGAAACCATGCCTGACTTTGCATTCAAGAAATATTCTTTCCATTTTTATAGTACCCTGTTCTTCATTTTCATGCCCACGTCAACATTTTAATAAATTCATTCTGTGACTAGTCCCATACTTTCTTTACTCCTTTCTTTTCCATTAGTTCCCCCAAAGGCAGAAACTTTGTCTCATAAATGACTAAAATCCCATTTATTTGTAGGGCACCTGTCACACAACTGGTATATAATAAATATTTTTAAATAAGTGGCCAATGTTAGATGAGTGGGTTGGTAAATGATGATAAATATTTCCATATAGCGTTCTGTGGCTGTGAAAAAGATATTCACTGAAAATCACTAACATGAGAAAATCCAAACCACACATGCAGGTGAACAATGCTAAACAAATTACGTACACAGTATTTCAACTCTGGAAAAATGCACAGAAGGTAAATGTGGTAGGCAGAAAAATAATTGCCTCTCCAAAGATGTCCACATTCTAATTCTTGAAAGCTGTGAATATATTTGATGGAAAGGGAAATTTAAGATTGCTAATCAGTTGATCTCAAAGTATGGAGTTTGTCCTGGATTATCCAGTTAGGCTCGGTGTAATTAAAAGTGTTCTTTCAGTGTGGAGGATGGGGCAGAAGGGTCAGACTCAGAGTGACGCAGCATGAAAAAGACTCAATCAGCTGTTGAAGGCTTTGAAGATGGAAGGGAAACAGCCAAGAGACAGAGCAGGCTTTAGGGCTACAAACAGCAATGAAATAGATTCTCCCACAGATCCTCCAGAAGGAATGCAGCCCTGTAGACACCTAAATTAAACAAATGAGACCCACTTTGAACTTCTGAACTCCAGAACAGTAAGATAAATATTTTTGTGGTCTTAAGCCATCAAATTTGTGGTATTTTGTTATACTAACAACAGAAAACTAATACAACAGGACATATGAGTATAAAAGAGTTCACTTTCTTTTTCTTTAAAGATTTTGTATGGTTTTGCAGGCAAGTGCTCTACAACTACCACTTTCTCTGCTTTTTGCCCTATTTTACCAGTATAGCTTGCAGCATTGGGCTTATGACTGCCACATTTCTACTGGCCACAAGAAATTAAAAGAAAAAAAAATCTGGGGAAACTATCTAACTTACAAAGGGCATGTAAAATGAAAATTTAGTTGGTAAATGTCCAGACAAATATCCAGAGAAATTTCATACTTTTTCCTGCTAAAATGATAAATGAATAAATTTTCATCAGTTATATTAACATTACAAAAGAACTTTTAAAAATGTTGTATAGTTTGATGGGTTTTAGCACTGAAATACACAAATAGCTCCCAGGATACTATTATTGCCCTTTTACTATTTTACCTTCTTCTTATCCTTTTATAGTAGTCATAAAAATAAGCAGTGAAATTCGGAATCTGGGAAGCATGTTGTATTTCCCAAATGGAAAAGAAAAGGGAATTCCTCAATGGAAAAATAGTTTAATACCAGTATTGCCTAGATGCTTAAACTATCTTGAAATAAACTATGTGAAGAAAATACACATAGATGCCTGGTCATATTTTATACTTAGGAAAGCTTGAAGACAATAAACTTTTTAAGGTTAGTGAATTTACTGACAAGATTATAAAATGTACTCACTCTAGAATTATGCATTCTACAATATCATTCTCAGTTCTACCATATTTTAAAGGGAGTGTAAATTCACTTTTGAAAGATTTGACATCTGAATTAGCATGGAACATAAACTGTCTTTACAAAGTTGACTTTAAGAGAAATTGTAAAACTTAAAATATACACAGTATCTTCAATTACCTGAATACTATGTTCTCAAATATTTCATATAATGTTATTTGTAAAGACTTTTCTATTTTCTCTTGTTTTTTGTCCATGGCCATTTCCTTGAAATTTCATAGATAGGATATTGATACCATATGAAAACCTGTCACTGAATGGAGAAAATTACCTAGAGAGGGCACCACCAAGAGCAAATGGAAAAATCCTAGCACAAAGCATTCAAACGGGCTGGTTTTATTTCCCTTTAGCACCTTCTGGTGGCAAACACAGTGTATTGCTGAATCCTCTAGCACTGAAAGGAAGGATATCGCAAATGTTATTTAGCACTAGGGATATTATTTAATGCACTGATTTTTCCCAAAGTGGCCTAAACACATTTTTTATTTATTTTGTTCCTCCAGTTATATATTCATAATATGAGCATATCAGGCAAGATAATTTGTAAGTTTCCTTCTAGAATTGAACATCTTTGAGTTAATTTATTTGTAGACACTGAATGAAAGCTTTTTTTTTTAACTTATATTCTCAGAAAAAAATACAGAAAAGGTAGAATCAACCAATAGGTCTGTAAACAAATATATAAGTGCTCATGTATGTCGTCACAGCCCGAATTTTATATAACAAAAGCAATTTTAAGAGAAATTTGTAATACTTTCCCTAATTAGACAGATAATGTGGTATTATTTAGTATTAGTAACATCTAGCATGCCTTGAGACTTTACCTGTATATCTAGAATAATGTTAAAATATGTTATATACTTTATCTCATTTAATTACATAATACACTAATGAGATAAGGGTTATTATCCCCATTTAATGGATGTCGAAAGGTAATAATTTATTTGACATTTAAAATTAATGAATAGAAAACTACAAAAACTCAAATGTACCTTCATATTTTCAAGAATGAATGAATATGTGTATTCATCACTTTAAATCACACATGTATGAAGCAATTCAACATGAAAAAGCGTTTTCACTATACTGCAAGCATTTACTGTTTAAGTTGCAGAAGGTAGAAATAAAACAATTCTAACTCATGGGACCTGTTATAATAGAGATATACATAAAAAAAGTCAAGATTGTCAAGAAGAAACGCCTCTAAATCTATGTGGAGACTCAGAAAAGGCATCAACTGACTACGGATCAGGATCTTCCCGTTGATCTTCCTTTATTTCCATGACCATTAAGCAAACAAGGTTGGCTCTGCACCTGGATTTCTGACAGGGAGAAGACAGATAAACCAGAAGATTCCAGCCCTTCACAGCATCTGTCATAACTTGAAATTTATTTGTATAACTGGCAGAGATCATGTCTATCTTGTCTATCGTTGGCTTCTTAATAGCCAGCAGAGGGCTGGGCATATAGCATGACTTGCTATATATATGCTCAGTGGCTCTGTGTAGTCTAAGCAGCATACCAGCCTCTTTAAGGAGGTTCATCATAATCCCTCCATAAATCAAAACTTTTTCAAAAAACTTTTCAGTAACATTTAGTATAAGAATCAATTTGGCCAGGCATGGTGGCTCATGCCTATAATCCCAGCACTTTGAGAGGCCAAGGTGGGCGGATCACCTGAGGTAGGGAGTTCAAGACCAGCCTGACCAATATGGAGAAACCTCATCACTACTAAAAATACAAAATTAGCCAGGCATGGTGGCACATGCCTGTAATCCCCTCTACTCAGGAGACTGAGGCAGGAGAATCACTTGAACCCGGCAGGGGGAGGTTGCAGTGAGCAGAGATCACGCCATTGCACTCCAGCCTGGGCAAAAAGAGCAAAACTCCATCTCAAAAATTAAAAAAAATAATTATTATAGTTTTGCAAAACTGAAAAGTTGTTAAGGCATACAGAGATCACTCCTTGGTTTACTTTATTGACAGTCACTTCAGTAAAAGTTAAGGCTTAGCAAAGGAAAGGGGACTGAGAGGAAATGTTTGGTATATCATACCATTGCCCAGTGCCATTGTCACTTCTACATGGAGAGAGCATGTGCTCTCTCTCTCTCTCTGTCTCTGCCTCTCTGAATAGAGACAATATAAATATATGTTACAGAAAATTAATAACATAGAAAAACATTTAGTAAAAACCTGAAAGGCAAAAAAACTAGTAAAAATTACTGTAGCTGATCAAACAGAAAGCTACAATCATGCCCCTACAAACAATCATATTCAGAATGATAATCTGTATACATTCACCTGAGCCTAACCTTACTGAGGTTTGTGCCAAGTATGTACGCATGAAGAAAAAGAGTAATCACTTCATGAGTGAGATTTTGGCTAGAAAACTGCTATCCTCATAAACACTACATGACATCCAAGGAACAAGACAAAATTTCTATCAATAATACCATAAGATAAACATTTGGCTTAATTCAAGAACTGTTCAGTTCATGCCTTTATTCCAATCATTTCCCTATATAAACAAAGCATGGAAATAGCCTGGATACTCTTCAAAAGACTCCAAAGAACTTAACAACACATATAATAACATGATTTAACAAAATTTCTCCCAGACTATAACAGAATATTTTTTACTTTTTTCTATCACTGCAATTTATATGCAATCTGAATACTGCCCATTTTTGAAAATTACCAAAAGTAGGCCCGTAATAATCAAAAGTTACTGCTAAACAGCATTACCAGCATAATACTTTGTAGAAGCAAAGGCTTAAATATAAAAAAGCTGAAAACTACTACACACCATATCAACAAAATTTTTATAGTACCTGTTGCTTTAATGTATAAATACACAGCATGTATTTTTCCTGAAAGAGTACTGGTATACTAAGTATAGAAAGTCCTGAATTCCTCTTTACCTGAACAAAGGATTATTATAATTCCTTTCAAATAAAGTATGTTAGTCACAGCCCAGTACACAGGGTAGAAAATACTATGAAACATGACTAAACTCATTTTTACGTCTTTCCTTGTGTATAGAATTCCCATTCTTACAACCCAACAAGAAGATAAAGAAAAATGTGCATCGCACAGCTGGGGTTGTTTGTGGGCTTCATTACTTTTTTCAGTTTAAATATTTGTCCAGAAGAAAACTGAGTTGGAGTTTTTCAGGTCCATTGAAACACAGGGAGCACACAGTTTATGACAATTGGTTCAGTATAAAATCACAGTTCTTCTAGGTGTGCTATTTTTGAATTTCCTGTTGACAAAAACTCTGAGTAGTATTGTGGATTCCAGGTCTGGTTAGGATTGGCTGTCCTGAATCAGAAAAACCTATAAAGAGATTTCTTAACTCAATCTATAGACTTTGGGATTTCAAACAATGACAAATGTATTTTACCTCCCACAAATTACATAAGGGTCATGAACTGCTCTGAATTCCTTGGGAAAATGTGCTGTGTAAATTGCTACATTCCCATAGACACTTTCCAAAAATGGCTGTTTTGAAGCTTGCATGACTTTCTGCATTATATTATTGTATTACTTATCTCAACATAAAAGATAGATTATAAAATTACTGGTTTACAAGATAAATAACTAAGGCTATTCTTTTCACCTTGGATTATATCTCATGTTTTTATACCCATGTTCCTTCCAAAAATCTAGAACTAATTTAAGTGTAAAACATTTATATAAGTGATTAAATTTTCAGGTTCTTAGCATATCTTGAATGACTATAAATACATTCAAATATATGAGGGAATTAAGGTAAATACAAAGAAGTGATAAAACAAAGATGTTAAGTACCCAGATTTTTCAGTACATTTTTTGTTTTTGCTGTGCTTGTTATACTTAAGAAAAAGTAGCAACCAGTCAAAATGAACCAGCTGTGTGAATTAGGTTGGCAAAAAAACAGCATCCACATCTTTTGGATATATCCTGTAGTTATTGTATATAATAAATAACCTTAATTTATTGTTTTACAGATTTACAATGCACTTACAAAGGTCCTGATGAATATTTGACAATATTCATATTTTACAAAAGAAAGAACAGAGTTTCACAGCTGTTAAATGAATAGTCCTAGCTTCCCAGCTTACAGTGGGTCCACTGGGTTCAGATGTGAACTATAGTCCTCTCACTCAATAGCACATGCTCCTCCCATCACCAGAAACAAAAATAAGCAAACACATCAAAATACAAATTATTCTAAAGCAGACTCAGACCACACTGCTGAGCTTATATCTATGGCCCTGAAGAATAAAAACTGATGTGCAAAATATCTCTGTTAATTAACATTTTAAGAATCATAGACAAGAGAAGTGATATTAACAAGATGATGGAAGAGGAAGTCCCAGACCTTCCTTCCCTCCATGGAGACAATGACTGAACAATAGTACATGGACAAACTTCCTTTGTGAGAAATCGAGAAACCAGTTAAGAGGCTCCTACACCTCAGTAAGCATGAAACCACTGCCTATAAGCTGGCAGAAAAACATGTTGCACTCACTGGCCATACTTGTTTACTGGGTCCACATGGAACAAATGGGAAAAAACTCTCAGCTTCTTCCTGGAGATGGAAAAAATTTAGAGCGTGCAACTAACATTCTGGTTTTCAAAGATGCTGCCCAAGGGTGTGGTTACCTTGTCTTGAAATGCTGATGGGACTGGCATACTCTAGAAGCCAATGAGCTGCTGAAAAGAATGGAGAGCTGAGCAGCTTAAGGCAGCTGCAGAGACCCTGTAGTACCTCAGACAGACACAAGAGAAAGAGAGAGAGTACAGTCTCCTGTAAAAAGAAGCCAGGAGATCCTTCTAATTGGAAATTTACGTGTACATTTCCAGACAAGACACCAACAGAAAAGGCTTGAGTGGCCCCAAGAATCTCTAGCCAGCTGATTGGTAAATGTCTTCCTCTATGAACAGCCTGGGAAAAGTGGCTGTTTTTTCAAATGTGTAGATCATAACAGAAGGTTTCAAGGCACATAATGACAAAGGAAAACATAACCTAACAAGAGGAAAAAACATCAAGAAACTAAGATCTTTTCTTGAAAAGATAGAGACAGACAGAGAGAGAGAGAGAAGACTCAAGTAAAATAAGAAACTGATGCCAGAAATATGAAAGATTATAACAGGCTACTATGAACAATTATGTGCCAATAAATTGCATAAACTTAGAAGAAATGGATGAACTCATAGAAACATAATACAACCTATGAATACTGAATCAGAAAGAAATAGAAAATCTGAACATCTGTAACTAGTTAAGAGATTGAATCAGTAATTAAAAAAAAATCTCCCAACAAAGAAGAAAAGCCAAGAACAAGATGCCGTCACTGAAGAATTCTACCAAACATTTTTTTTAAATGCCACTTCTTCACAAATTTTTCAAAAACTTTAAAAGGAGGAAACACTTCCAAACCTGTTTTAAGAAGCCAGTATTACCCTGACACCAAGGCTAGACAAAGACATTCAAGACAAGAAAACTACAGGTCATCAGCTCTGAATAATATCAATCCAAAAATTCTCAACCAAATGCCAGCAACATATTAAAAGGATCATATACCATGGCCAAGGAGGATTTATCTCAGGGATGCAGGGAGGGGTTCAACATATGTAAATCAATAATGCTGTTTAACAGAACAAAAAATAAAAGTCACATGATTATGTCAACTGAGGCAGAAAAATCATTTGACAAAATTCAACACCCTTTCATAATAAAAACATTCAATGTACTAAGCCTATAATTACCTCAAAATAATAAAGAGCACACATAAAAACCCACAGCTAAAATGATACTCAACTGTACAGAAAGTTTTAGCAAAATAATTAGGCAAGAAGTAGAGAAAGAGCATCCAATCCTAAAGGAAAAGTAAAACTATCTGTTCTGCAAATTTTATCATCATAAATGTAGAAAGCTCTAAAGATTTCAAAAAATGTTAGAAAAAACAAATTCAGTAAAGTTTCAGAGTACAAAGTCAGCATACAAAAATTAGTTGCATCTCTATACACTAACAATAAACAATCCCAAAAGGACATTAAGAAAGCAACACCATTTATAATAGTATTAAAAATAATAAAATACTTAGGAATCAACTTAACTAAGGAGGCAAAGACTTGTACATGAAAACAAGGAAACACTGCTGAAAGAAATCAATGAAGGCATAAATAAGTGGAAAGACATCCTATATACATGAATTGAATAATTGAATATTTTAGTATTATTGAAATAATCATGACACCAAAAGTATTGCAGAGTCAAAAAAAATCTCTATCAAAATCCAAATGGCATTTTCAGAAATGGAATTTTTTTTTTTTTTTTGAGATAAAGTCTTGCTCTGTTACCCAGGCTGGAGTACAGTGGCATGGTCTCAGCTCACTGCAACCTCCACCTCCCGGGTTCAAGTAATTCTCCTGACTCAAACTCCTGAGTAGCTGGTATTACAGACGTACACCACCACACCCAGCTAATTTTTGTATTTTTAGTAGAGACGGGGATTCACCATGTTGGTCAGGCTGGTCTTGAACTCCTGACCTTGTATTCCACTCGCCTTGGCCTCCCAAAGTGGTGGGATTACAGGCATGAGCCACCATGCCTGACAAAAATAATTTCTACAGAACCACAAAGGACCCCAAATACCCAAAACAATATAGAGCAAGAAGAACAAAGTTAAAGGCCTCACATTATCTAACCTCAAAACATATTACAAAGTTACAGTAATCAAAATGATGTGACACTGACACAAAGACAGGCATATAAGCCAATGGAGCAGAAGAGAGGCCAGAAATAAACCCATTCATAAGTGGTCAAATGATCTTTGACAAGGTTGTCAAGACTACACAATGAGAAAAAGATGCTCTCTTCAAGAAATGGTGATGAGAGAAGTAAAAAAATCCACATGCAAAAAAATAAAATTTGAGCCTTACTGTACACCATACAAAAAATTAACTCAAAATGGATTAACGACATGAAGATAGAACTGAAACCATAAAACCTTTTGAAGAAAACAGCAGGAAATCTTCCTAAATTTGGTCTTGGTAGTGATTTCTTGGATTATGACACAAAAAGCACAAAGTAAAAAAGCAAAAGAAAACAATTATGTCTATATCAAACCAATAAGCTTTTTCATGGTGAAGAAAACAATCAGCAGAGTAAAAAGGCAAACTATGAAATGGGAGGAAATATTTGCAATTCACACATATGATACAGGGTTAATATCCAAAATACATAAGGAACTCCTACAACTCAATGACAACATATCTAATAACTCGATTTAAAAATGGAAAAAGGGTTTCAATAGACAAAAGGATCAACAGGTATATGAAAGTTGTTCAATATCACTAGTAATCAAGGACATGCAAATCGAAACCAACTGAGACATTACCTCACACTTGTTTGGGTGGCTGTTATCAAAAAGTCAAAAATAACACGTGTTAGTAAGGATATAGAAAATTGAGATTCTTGTGTGCTCTTAGCGGGAATGTAAAGTAATGCAACCACTATGGAAAACAGTACGAAAGTTCCTTTAAAAATAAAAGTAAAACTGCCATATGATTCAGCAATCCCACTGCTACATATTTATTCAAAATAATTATGAATATTTTGCAGCATTGCAGTATTATTCATACTAGTCAAGATATATAGACAACATAAATGGCCACTGATGAATAAATGGATAAAGGACATGTAGTATATGTACACAATGGATAAAGGACATGTAGTTTATGTACACATTTTTTTTTTTTTTTTTGTGAGATGGAATCTTGCTGTGTCACCCAGGCTGGAGTGTAGTGGCACAATCTCAGCTCTACTGCAACCTCCACTTCCTGGGTTCAAGCGATTCTCTTGCCTCAGCCTGAGAAGTTGGGATTACAGGTGTGCACCATCACACTCAGCTAATTTTTGTATTTTCAGTAGAGAAGGAGTTTCACCATGTTGGTCAGTCTGGTCTCGAACTCCTAACCTCACGATCTGCTGGAATGGCCTCCCAAAATGCTGGGATTACAGGCATGAGCCACCGTACCTGGCCTATTCAATTTTAATAAAGAAGAAAATCCTATAATATGCTATAACATGGATGAAACTTGAGGACATCATGCTAAGTAAAATAAGCAAGTTGCTGAAGGACAAATGCTGCATGATCCCACTTATATTAGGTGTCTAAAGTAGTAAAACGCATAGAAGGAGAAAGTAGAATACTGATTTCTAGCGGCTGAGGGGAGAGGAAAATATGGAGTTGTTGAATGGGTATAGAGTTTTGGTCATGCAAGATGAAAAAGTTCTAGAGCACTGCAGTAAAATAATATGAATATAATTGGTGGTACTGCATCATACACTTAAAATTTATCAAGAGGGTAGATTTAATGTTATATGGTTTTTACTACAATAGAAAAAGAAACATAAAAAGTCAGAGATGCTTCATAAATCTCCGAATTCACCCCCATACACACACAATCACAAGCCCAGGCACAGACAAATATTTAATTTTTAGCAAGCTGCAAAGCATGATTGCTATATATACACACATATACATATGTATGTATAAATATATATTTGTATATTATTTACTATGATGCTCTCCTATAAAAAGAAGTACAGGAACTTTCCTGAAAGCTTTGTCCTATAGGGTTTCTGCTATCAACAAAAGGTTTCTAATTTGCTTCTCAGTGTTTGCTTCATGGATATAACATTTAATATTCATGATAGCCTAGTATGGTGGGACTTATAGGACCCTTTTTATAGGTAGGAAAATAAGGCATAAAAATATTAAGAGAGAATAGACTAAGTGGTATGTTTTAGGCTGAAATTAGATATATCAAACTCTAACATCAGAATTTTATCCAGAATTTTAATCCAAGAGAATAACTGGGAATTTTGATTATCTTTTATCTGAGTTATTACTAGGAGATCCTGGGCAAGAAAATAACTTCATTTTAACTTCTATATTTGTAGTTCATAAAATTTAATAAATATAAATTCAAGGAGTTAAAGATAAAAATATTAAAATACGTTTATTAAAATTAATCCTTTAGAAAAATTATAAAAACACAATAAATTACTGATTATTTTTACACAATATAGTATGCACAATATTATGCCACTTGTATCATTTATTTTCAATAATTTCTGTTTTACAACTGTGTCCATTTCTTGAGAACATGGTACATTTCTTATTCACTCTTTTTATATCTAGCACAAGTACAGTGTAACAAATAATTTCCAAAAATACAAAAGAAAAATAAACCTTGTTATTACTTTTCTGGAAATGTAATTAGATTTCTTGAAGTCCAAAACTTATAAAACATAAACACTTAGATATTATGACATTTAATTTAAACTCCTATTTGGAAAAAATATTTATGACTTCTAGATTTACATAGATAGGACAGAAACTTAAAAAACGAGACTGTTTAAATTTCATCTGAGGAGTACAACAAATTCTAAGAGATTCAAAGTTATAGATTCTGCACAACTGTAACTATAACTCATAGATATATGTTACAAGAGAAGTACAATGATTTTCCTTTTGCCTTTAAATCTCGATAATGTCCCCAACTCTATATAGTTCTGAAAATTTTGTTCTAGATATGAAGCAGTACCTGTAATGTACCTGAGATATAATTTTATAGAGATCCCATGTTCTCATGATGTAAATAAATGGCATTCTGCATCAATGAGTGAAGACTACAATAACGTTTTCTTTACTCTCAGCAAAATAGCACAGCATGCAGAAAAATACACAACATGAAGTAAAATAATGACCAAATCAGCAAAGCTTTGATACTCAGCCTGTATGTGCCAATTTAGTAATGAGACACCCTGTGGTGCAACTACAAAAGACACTGAAAAAAGAACTCTTCTTCAAAAATTATAAATGGTTTAGTTTTATATATCTAAAAATAGTATCCTCAGTAATTATATATTTCATTTCACTGATATCTTTCTCATAGTAATTTAATAACCTTATTCATTTCTTGGTAAAAATTATATTTTATCCACTATGAATTTTGAAAATATTTTAATAATTTATTAATGTATGGAAAGGCATATGTATATATACATAAATATTTGTTATTTTAGACATGTTTAAAAAATTATACATTCATGTTGAAAAAGCAATTAAGATAGAGATATAATACAAAAAAGACATAGAACACATAGTTTTAAAGATAATTTTAATACCTAAAATGTGTACAATCTTACTTAAGATTCAATTCCACTGTATAACAACAATATATTAACTAAGTAAAGGTAATACTAAAGATTGGGTCCGCTTTGTTCAAATTTCATTGTCAAATCATGCTTCCTATTAAATATTTCTTCTTTGCTCTATGGATTTAATATCACAATTTCTGGATTACCAAGACAAATATGTTGACACATAGTATTATAACTAATGTTTTTATAGTTCTTGCTTTTACAGCTTCAATAGGAAAACCAAATCAATCCCAAATGCAACCTGCCATTTTTCTACACTTATAGGTACCCAATACCCTAACATTAAGCTAATTAAATATTTGTGAGTTAAATACATCACAAAAAGTAAATATATTTTTAAGTAAAGATAATTTGTGAATCTAAAAATTATGCTATGTATTTTTAAATGCTATGTATTTTTAAATGTTTAACACTTTATGTTATGTTATTAAAAGTGTGACTTTTAATAATATTTATGTGTTTTTTTCTGTACTCTATTTGAAATGGCAAAGATTCCCAAATTGTTAGAGATACTATATAAAATAAATAGATTTGCAAATTTCCTTCCAGGAAGGATATAAGATTAGAAACAAAACCTTTTAATCCCAAAATTAAGAATGAAATTCATAGATGTTTAGTAGACATTTAATTATAATCAAAACTGTAGGTAAATCATACGAAGTCTAATAACTTTTAACAACTTTTCAATATCTAATGGGCAGATGCCTTTTACAAGATCCTATTACTGAAATCTCTAAAGGAATTAATTACTAGAGGAGAAAGACAGGAATGAAACCAAACATCAAGCAAAGCTGTACCATTAATTCTAAAAAGATTTGATGGGCTGTAGGACACAAAGTTAAAGTCAGGCAGATCAGGAACCAGATCTATCAATCAATCTATGATACTGTACAGGGCTCAGCACAGTTTAGCACGTAACTAGCAAGCTAGCAACAACAGCAACAGAATAGCCTGACTGAACTGAGGAATTTCATAGGGTAAATTTTAGTATAGGATAGAGTTGCTTTGAACTCTCTTCCTTACCCATTTATGCAAATACTTTGGATATTTTTTCACAGCTTCACTTCCCACATTTCTAAGTTACTGAGATCTGAACATCTCTGTGCCTTCTATCCCCAAACTCTGAGCAAGATTTTGAGAAACAGCACCTATAACAGTAATTTCCTTGCAATTTCTCCAAAATGCCAGTCTTAAGTCATACCCTCTATGTAGATTATTCTTCTATATTCCCAGAAGAAGCTAAGAAAATATATATTGATCTCCAAAAAAGTATAACATTTTCTACCATGCATAAAAAGTATCTTCAATGTAATAATATTATACAAAGTAATGATGACAATATATTAGCAACTAATGTTTATTGGACAAATAAATTTGCTGGGAAATACTATCTCCCTAATTTGAGAAATGATAAAAATGGAGCTAAATGATTAATTACCTAGCCCACAATAGCCAACAAACTGGTAAGTGTAGAGGTAGAATTCAGATCCACACTGTCTATGACCTTAGCCACTACAAGATATTATACACATTTGTTTTATTTTCAGTTCTTACTGGTACATTTTTATCATTCATCTTACACTGGAGAGAAATAAAATACACGTGTGCAAAAGGGAAAATAAAGACATTGAAGGTTATACAGAAAAGGTTTAAGGATGATCATAAAGGGAAGCTTTAAAACCTAAACAGAATAAGCAGTAGTACTTCTGCTCAACATTTAACAAGCTTCATATATTCTACAGATTCCAATGAACACCATTTCTACTTCTGAATTCATTTACTTTCACTTAAATGTGTAATTAAGAATGGATGCATTATCAAATACAAGTTTCATTATACGAAAAGCGTTCACTATGTAAGTCACAAACAGTATGTAAAACTGAATATATGGTATAAACCCAAATTTGATAACTCCACTAATAAAGCAATATGTAGGTATAGATTTACAGCATAGTCAGATAATTTCTGCTCACACCATACTTTAGCCACTGGAAGAAAATGGTATTTTATAAATGGAGAGAAACACAAATACTTAAAAACTCAGAAGCCAGTATATATACACATCTACCTCTCTCTGTAATAAGATAAATTACTTGTTAATATTTTCACACCTAAATAAATATGCAAACACACAGAGCAGGCATGCATAGGTGTGACCCTTAAATGAAGTGTAATCAATTGAAAAAACCATTTCTTGGGCCTGGCAGTCTCTCAGTTGGTAGAAGCTGAGCTATGCCAGCTGCAGAGGTCTGGGCCTAAGCCAGCTTTTGTGGTGACTCTAATTCAGAGAGGGTCAACATAAGAGAGGCAGCAGGGTGCCACACCCACAGTGACTGTGCATGCTGCAACCATCACAGACACCCACAAAGAACTGAGTCACTTGCTTACCGTGCTGAGAAAATCAGCTGTTAGCCTTAGAGTGTGATCTGTGAAATGTAAACATATGTAATTTTAAGTGATTTCCACTATCTTGCTTGCCTGTGTATCAATGAGTCATTTATTTGTATGAATTTGTTTTGTTTCAATACAAACTCTGCTTTACATAACTCTAAGTCAATGATTGATATCTCAGAGAGAAGTGAATTGGTTGGCATTTTACATTCATTAAAATAAACCCAATTTGTAAACAAATATCAATAGTTAGGTCACTAGAAACATGTTCTGGTTAGGATATCAGGCTAACATTTATCTTATTGAAGTCTCATTTCTAATGATAATAATTCTACTTTGTGGTCCCCAAATGTGTTGGTCCCTAACTCATTAAAGACTAGCCTCTTTTTGTTTCACAAGCTTTGATTTAAGGATAGGGTCTCCAGTAGATTTCACCATGGAGGGAGCCTATGTGCATTAAATTGGTGCTTTCTGGAAACAGTGTATATTCTTACAAGGAGAATAAATTTATGAAGGAAAAAGAATATATGATAAACATAGAATGATATCCTCTCTCTGTGTAAATGGCAACATCTTTCATTGGTCCAGTGATGTTTTTTTTCCCTCTCTCTGGGCTTCCCTTTAGTTTCTGTTGATTATGTTCACAAAAATATATCCCTTTCTCTCTGAAAAGGAGATTGTGGCTTAAGGGGTGGACCAAAGTTAGACATGATAATATGTGATAATGAAAAATAATACAAGACAGCTAAAACTTCTGTTTGCTTTTAACATGCTCAAGTTACAGGTGGTTAAAATGACTTGAGGGTTAAAGGACAGTCACACACAGACTTAATTCAAAAAACCTAAGTTTCTTAATGAAGTTGTGGGTTTTGAGAAAAAGAAGAGAGAAGGCAGAGTGAGTTCACTGGAAGTGGAGGACTATAGAAACAGTCCACCAGAGAAATGATAAAACCAAATACAGGAGACACGAATAGGATGCAGGAAAAGCAAGACAAATGGGAGAACCTCAATCCTATTGTTCATGATGTGGGCTTAGTAGCCCAAATACAAATCAGAAAATTTCCTAAAGGCAGACTTAATGGCTGCTTAGTGCCTAGTGGGATAGCAGTAAAAGCTTCCAGTCAAAATCTTCCAGTCTGTGGGTGCCCACCTCCCTCAGAGATCCCCTGCTCCACAGACACCCTGGCTAATCTCGTGCAGGGCAGATGAACAGGTCTGACAGGACATCACAGTGCCCGCCCTATAGTGGCTCCTGATACCACATTCCATACCATGGCCAGAAAAGGATCAGGTTCTGTTTGTAATTTCTTCCAGTTTGTTAAGTGATAATTTTGAGATCAGTTCAAAGTTCTTGCCCCTTCTCCCATTTTCAGCAATAAAGAGATTAAAAAGAAAATTAGCACAACATTCTCTCAGCTTTCACCAACTCCCCTGAAGTCAGGGAAAGGACATCATAACAGGAATAACAAAGACTGGGAATTTCCCATGGGACTGGAGATGCACAGACAGCAAAAGGCAGGGCAGAGGCCATAAGCAGAAAAAGCCTCCACTTCAATCCAGAAGGGGTTAGGCCACATTAACAAGACTGAAGACCACATGGGTCTCAGGCTCACACTAGTAAATTCTGAAGCAAAGTTAAAAAAAAAAAAAAAAAGACTGCAGATCACTGGGAGAATCTAAGGGGTTCTGATATTTCACAAAATTCAAAGCACTCAAATAATTTTGTTGTGTACTGACTCGATTCAATTGGCAATTATTTCCAAAAATAATTTCCAGTTACTTCATTTATTTGAGAAGTGCAAAGTGACATAATGCTTGAAGAGTGTTTTAATTCAGCTTGTTTTATAAGGTCATTGAATTGGAATGAGATTAAGAAATATCATGATACAAAAGTTCTGACCAACAAAAATTAAATAACTTTAAAATTCGTAGAATAATTTTAAAATCATGTTTAAATGTAGCTGCCAAAAAAACCTCAAATAAATTTTGCCAAATAGATTAGTTCATTTAATATATTGCCAAAAGCTAGAACAAAAAGAGGGCTTAAATTTTTTTCTAGAAATACAAATAATATAAAGTGTCATTTTTCTAATACGTCAGAATTATGTAAAAAATCAAGACAGCAGAAACAAAGAACTCAAGTCCATGTCTGTGTACATGTCTGAAATACTCTTCCACAACTTAGTTCTCAAAAAGTCACAGCATGACATTCTATTACTATGCTAATTAACAATTATGCCATATATTATATTTCTAAGCACTTTTAAGTAATTTCTACTGGCATTTTTGGGGAGAAGGTACATAAATCAAATTAACACTCGTTTTCCCTATGAAAAAATTGGTATAAAGAATACAAGTGAGTTTCAACATCACAAGAACATTGGCAGATTCAAATTTAAACTCAGTTTTTTTTTGTTTTTTTTTTTTTTAATTTCTGCTTCTAATGAACTGAGTCAGCAATCTGTAGGGCATCCAAAATACAGTTATTTGGGAGAGCTCCACACAGGTAACAGTTGTCCAGAGTCAAGTCCAGGAAAACTCAACAGTTTTATATTCACAAGCTAAACCTACATTAGGATTCGTAATTTTGCTTCATAATTGAGAGAATCCATGCAAAAGCCTTTTGTTTCTGAAATAATTTTAAGTGATCTGGAGAGAGCAGAATCTTTTAATGATTTGAAGTTTGTTATGTTTGGAACACATTTGGGTATTTAAAAGAAAAAAGTACATGCCCTAATAAGAATAATCATTGGCTTTTTTATTAGAATCTATTAAACACTGGCTTTCAAAATGTGGATTTCTAAGGCACAGACTACTATAACTTTTTAAACTAATGCAAGCTGACATTTTTCTCTGCTGACGCTCATATTAGATTCACATTAGAAGAGTTTATGATTCCATAATAGCTCATTTGGGTTCTTGTTGTATAACTGGGTCTGCAGGGCTTGGCTCAGTCTTCAATGTTGGCGGACTGAACAGAGATAGCTTAAAAGATAGTTTGACAATATATATGGAAGGGAAAATAAACCTTTTAACTATCTACTCTGTGCCAAGCATAACGATAATTGCTGGAAATACAAATCAATATTGCAAAGGTTGCAATTTAATGAGGGAGATGGACGACTGCAAATAAGGAGTGATTGTATTCAAAAGCTGTTTGCCAGACTACGATGACAGCCATGTTATATAATTTCTCAATACTTTTGTTTTCAAGTTGTCAAATGGGGATATACTTAACTCATCAATTTTTAAGCAAAGATTTTATACTTAGGGAATTTTTATCATTTAAAACACTGTTTGATATGATCCCTTCCTGCTTCTAGAAAGCATCTTCATGACACCCAGGATGCTTGATTAAATTTATTTACATAATTTTCCATTTTACTCTACAAGTCTGTTAGTGGCATGGGGTGTTTATAAACTCGGTGCCCTGCAGATTGAGCACATAGTAGGCAACTAGTCATTGCTAAATAAAAATTCTTTGAAACAGAGAGGAAAAACAAATTACAACTACCTACCAGATAGTAAAAGAAATAAGGTAGCAATTCAAACTTGGTCTTGAAGAGGAAGTAGGATTTTCTTAGGTAGACAGAGAAAGGGAAGCACCCCAAGCACATGAAATATGCATGGACTTATTTAGTATCAGTATGTCAAGAAGGCATGCTTTTTTTCCCAGATATTTTAATTATGGGTGTCTTATATCTTTTTAATTTCACTGTGGGATGATTGATTAGGATCAGCTAAGATAATCATAACTTATCAATTGGCAGACATTAGAGTATACACATGAAAAGTAGAGTTTGGAAGTAGGTCTCAATAGTGGATTGAAGGCATAGATCAATGCATTGAATTGATCCCCAATTTGAAGAAAGTTGTTTTATGTGGAAAAGAGACAAGTATCTCACAGTCTTTGAATAACTACTGAGAAATATCATATGCACTCCTAGAAGTTTAATTTACTTACTAAAGTTATAGCATTATTTTTTCAGCATTCATAATGGAGATCTATTAATGTTAATTTAGTTTCCCAAAGTGATTAACTAGGCTCTTTGGAGAAGTTTGTATGGTGGTAAGTGTACCTGAATTTAATTAACTTTTTATTATTTCATATCTCCTAGCTACTTAAAATCTTTTTAATTTGAAGTGTGTGTCATAAAAGTTAGTTTGTTTAATAATAACTTTCCTGTCTTTATAAAAGAACTGTATTTCCTCAAGTTTAGATAACATGGACTATAAGATCACCATCTATTACAATTATTTTGAAAGGAAATACATAACTGCAATGGATGAACTCATCAAATGTTCATTCTAATTTGATAAAGAAATACATTACAAAATATGCAATTTGTAATAAAAAATAAGATAATTATAAAATACCTGAAAACATAGATAAAGAAAAAAATCACCCATAATCTAGCTATAATGAATTTTCATTAATAATAACAGAGAGTAATACCTCAATCTATGGTCAGGACAAAACCCCCTTGATGGCATAAACTTTACTGTATATTACCGGCCCTTAGAATAGCACATGTAACTTTGGAAAGGCTGAATTCATCTTTTACCCCAGCAGCAGCAAACAATCCAGATGAAATCAACTGATATGCCACATCTGGTTAGAGCTGCTGATGGTCATATTTATCTTGCTCTTTTCTAGAAAGTGTGCCTGATGGAGCCATGCACTGGAGAGCAATGCCAAAAAATGGAGACAGTATTCTAAGAGTACAATTTTGGGGACTGGGTCAAAAGCCATTTCATAATTTTAAGTTCCCCTATTTTGTTAGCCCATAAAATCCCCTTTTAATTTCAGGCTAGTCTGAGATAATTTGTTTGTTTTTTTTTTGAGCCTCGCTCTGTCACCCAGGCTGGAGCGTAGTGGTGCAATCTCCACCTCCCAGGTTCCAATGATTCTCGTGCCTCATCCTCCTGAGTAGCTAGAATTACAGGCACCCACCATCATACCGGGCTAATTTTTTTGCATTTTTAGTTGAGACATGGTTTCTCCATGTTGGCCATGCTGGTCCCCAACCCCTGACCTCAGGTGATCCACCCACCTTGGCCTCCCAAAGTGCTGGGATTACAGGCATGAGTCACTGCACCCAATGAGAGATAATTTGTTTGTTTGTGTTTTTCTTTAACTCTTAAAAGAGAGTCTTGATTAATACAATACATAAATGTTACAAAGACACATTCTCTCAGAGCAAAAATGAGATTACTCCACCCTGCTTCTCTGTGTCTCTTGCACCTTAAAAAATGACTTACTATTTCCTATAATACAAAGTTTCTAAAATAGTATCATAAAATCTTTCATCTCACAAATATAAACTAGATTTGAAATTCAGATATCCTAGGGAAAACCCACAGTGAAGTGGGAAACTAGTACATATGCTAAGGCCCTTGAAGTAATTAGATAAGACAGAGAACAGAAATATGAACAAATCTTCAAAATGTGGGAAGTAAACCATTTATATACATTCTCTGGTTTACTTAGATTATTTTTTGTAATATATCTTTTAACCACTCTAATTTACTAATGCCCAGTCTCTTCGAGTGGAGTCCATTTCACTCTACTTTAGCAATGACTGAATGTTGGCTTTTTAAATTATTATTTCCCTTAGCAATTAAGGACTATGGAAAATCTGAACACTCATTAACAGGAACATTTTCACCAGAAAAAAAGATTATGTGTTTTGCTTTATATGAGCTAAATTTTATAGAATAGCATAAAATTGTTAAAGGATTTAACTGCAACAATTGCTGGATTGTCATATGTTTTCTAGACCATATGTACACAGTACTATATTGGAAATCAAGCAAATAGGAATTAGGGCAGCTTGACTGAGTAGCATTTGGGATACGGCAGCTTTCATTTGTTCTCCAACATGTAATCTCTTTAATATCTTAGAAACTTCAGATTGGCATTACTGCTACTAATGTGATCTATCATAAATCACTTGCCAATTATTTATAAATGCTACACATGCACGCATGCACTCACACACCCATACACACAAAAAAGCTTATTTGTAATCCTAAAGCATTTTAATAACTTTAAATATGGTTAAAACTAATCAAGTAGAAAGTTTTTTATCTAATTTAGTAACGGCAGTAAACAAAAGGCATTAAAATAGAACAGAAAAGACCTTAGGCTCCACAGCCTTTTACATGTGTTTACTCAACATATATTTCATTAATATTCTATGGCTCCGAATAATCACAGAAGCTCAAGATGGTAGTGACCTCAAAAAGATTATCCATTCCCTTGCTCTAGCATTACAAGTAAGAACAATGTTACATTGAGAAGTCAAATGCGCTATAGAAGGTTATAAAATGATTACTGGCAAGTCCAGGATTTGGATTAAAAACACATTCAGTGGCCCAACAGTCTTCTCACTTCTATAGCCTTTTAAGTAATTTACGTTTCAAAAGATACCTCCGTTTTTATCTGCTCCACAGTCATTCTTCTACTAACAGACTCTTATTTTCATTTTGAAAATGACTACCTTCTTATGGAATTTAATTTTGTGGAATTCTGAAAAAGGAATTTTACTCTCTCCTGATCAAGGTATGCACATATGGCCAGTCCAATTGGATTGGTTCTCTTGGGAGGGAATTTGAGCCCTCATATTTTGCTTGTGAATATGAAAAACGCTATAATTATTTTGTACAATTTTGGCAGTTTCTTAGAAAGTTAAACACAACTTGCCATATTACTCAGTAAGCGTATTCCTAGATATTTATCATGATAATGTAAACATCTATCAACAAAACAATCTGTATGCAAATGTGCATAACAGCTTTATTCAGAATAGCCAAAAACCAGGAACAACTTGAATGCCTCACAAATGAAAAATGGATAAATGAATTGTGGTTAATCTATACAATGGAATACTACTCAAACAATATAATAAATGTACTGCTAATATATGTAACAACATGGATGAATCTCATAAATATGCTACGTGAAAGGAGACAGACACTCGATCATGTACTGTATGATCCCATTTACATAAACTGTGGAATAAGCGAAACTTTAGAAACAGAATAAAGAGATCAGCTTTCGTCAGGAGTAGAAAGAGAAAAGGGGTCTGGTGTCAAAGATGCATGAGAAAATGGAGATAAAGCAATGTTCTATATTCAGATTGTTGTGGTGGAGCAGGGCTGAACAGACTTATAAAACTTATCAAATTACATGATAAAATGAGGGGCTTTTTATGAATGTATCTTGAGCCTCAATAAACCTGACATTAAAAATTATTTTTAAAAGCAAAATAAAGACATTATCCAAATAAAGAAAAACGGAGGCAATTGGTCAGCAGCAGACCATCACATTACAAGAAATATTAAAGGAAGTTCTTTGGACTAAAGGGAATTGATACCAGATGAAAAGTCAGATTCACAGAAAGGAATACAGAGAAATGAAAAGATTTCATATAGAGGCAAATATAAAATACTACCTATTTTTTCCTTCTATTAACTTATTTGAAAAGCCCTTGTCTATTTAAAGTAATGATATTAATATTGTGTAGTGGAATTTCTAATGTACATAAAACTAAAATGTATTATAACAATAGCACAAAGAACAAGGATAAGTAAGAATATACTTTTGTTTCTTACATTAGGCCGAGGTGGGCCGATCATGAGGTCAGGAGTTTGAGACCAGCCTGACCAACATGGTGAAATCCCATCTCTACTAAAACTACAAAAATTAGCCGGGCATGGTGGCAGGCACCTGTAATCCCAGCTACTCAGGAGGCTGAGGCAAGAGAATTGCTTGAACCCAGGAGGTGGAGGTTGCTGTGAGCAGAGATTGTGCCATTGCACTCTAGCCTGGGCAACAAGAGTGAAACTCCATCTCCCAAAAAAACAAAAGAAAGAAAAGAAAATTAAGTTAATTCTAACAAGTTTCCAACTTAAGAATCTCAAAGAATGAACAATTTAAAGTGAAAAGCATGAAAAAATAAAAAAAAACAAGAGTCAAAAGTTGTTTCTTGAAATCACTAATATAACTGATAAACCTCTAGCAAGATCGATCAAGAAAAAAAGAGAAAATATATATCACAAGTATCAGGAATTAAAGAAGCAACACTGCCAAATATCTTCATGGTAGCCTACAGAGAATAGCATGGCTAACATTCTGCTAATAAATTTGACAACTTTGATTACATTGTCGAATTCCCTGAAAATGCAACTACCAGAACCATAATGCAATACAAAGAGAAATCCAAATAGCTTTACATCATTAAAGAAATTAAATTTGTACTCAAACATTCTACAAAGACAACCCCATTTCCAGATGTTTTCAGTGGTGAATTCTATCAAGATATAGAAACAATATCAGTCTTACACAAACTTTCAGAAATAGAGAAGCAGGAAATACTTCCAACTCATTTAACAGGTCAGTATAATTCTGATACCAAATCTTACATGAAAAAAAAAATAATTATAAGAAAGTATTTTGGAAAATAAACCTCCTCATTATTAATATAAAATTGTTTAATGAAATATTAAAAAATTAAATATAAAAGAATCTATAATATATAATGTAAATATAAAAGAGTTCATAATATATAATGACTAAATTGGGTTTATTACAGGAGTGCAAAGTTGCATTTGAAAACTAATCAATGCAATTAATTACATTAATAGAATAAAAAGAAAAGCCATATGATCATTTCCACAGATGTATGAAGGTATTTAAGAAAGTTAAATATCCATTCACAATAAATAATAAAAACTCTCAATGAATAAAGGAATAAAAAGGAATTTTCTCAATCAAATAAAGGTCACTCATTAAAAACCTACAGGTACAAATCATACTCAACGGTAAAAGAGTACAAATCATACTCAGTGGTAAATAACTGTTTTCCCCTAATATCATAAATATGACAAGAACGTCTGCCCTCATTATTTCTATTCAACATTGTAATAGATGTCTTCACCAGCGCAGTGATGCAAGAAAAATAAATTTTAAAATCATAAGACTAGACAGAAAGAATTTAAACTGTTTGTATTCACAAACAACATGATTGTTTTTATTGAAAATTTTAGGGCAAAACATACACACAACTTTAAAACTAATTTTATTTTCTCACCATCAAATTGCTTATTTGTGTCTCCCAACTGCTCACAAACTCTCCTTCATGCTCCCATTTCTGCTTAGCATGGATATCCTCTGTTTTGAGAATATAGCCCATGGTGCAGATCCTCTCCAACTCCAAGGTCACTTCAAGAATGAGATTTGTGTATGCTAATCCCATACTACCTAAAAGCCAGAGTTTGCCCACCTTTACTCTTTCTTCAAAGATGACCGTAAAATCAATCATTTCAATACAAATTAGCACAAGAGTTAAGGTCTTGATCTCATTAGGTTTATATCTAAGCCCAGAAATCAAGTCCCAGAATTTCAGAAAGAAAAGAATGAGGTATCCAAATAATGTGGCAGTTTACATCCACAGATTAGACTGTAGGCCTGTGCCAAAACAAAACAGGCTGAGTCAGAATTTCATGAGCTCTCATACCATCTGATTTTAGAACATAGCTGCAAATTATTCAACATTTGTTCCATCTACAAGTGGGTTCTATAACCCTTCTCCCTGAATTTGGGTAGACTCCTTCAATCTATGGAATGCCGTAGAGGTGACTGATTTCACAGACTTGCTCATTAAAAATTCCATACAGGCCTGGCCTTGCTCACTGGGACGTTCTCTTCATGCCTTGAGCTACCAGGGAAGTTCAACTACCCTGAAGCCACTAAGTGGTGATAAAGCCCAGGTCACACATAGAAGCCACATGTCAGTGCTCTGATTGAGTTCCAGATGAGCCCAACCTAAAAGTCATACCAGACCTGTACCAGACTTAGATACAAAGAAACTCTAGTTGATTCCATCCCCCAGCCATTCAAGTAAACTCCTGCCTTTCAAGTCTTTTCAGCTTAGGCCCTAGACATTGTAGAGACAAAACATCCCACTTTCCTGTGTCCAAATTCCTGATTTCAGAATCCAAGGACATAATAAAATAGTTATTGTTTTACTCTGTTACATTTCAGGTGGTTTGTTACGCAGCATTTGATATTAGAATATTTGACAACTACAAGATTTCATTGAGGAATCATATTGGAATACTACAGTATGAATAGGCACTTGTGAGAACAAGGGCATTGAGAATAATGCACAAACATCTGCTCCTCATTTAGGAAAAAAAGACCCAGAATAGAATATGAGTTTAAGGCCACACAACCTTGTTAGTTATCTCCCTTGACAGCCAGCATGCCTTCCATTGCTTCATATGCTGCAAAATTCTTATGCAGGGAATAAATAATTCTGTGTTCCATGCCAGTTAGATATGTCAAATAAAAGTAGATAAAACACTAAATCAAATATATACCCTCTTCAGGAACCAGCAGGGTATCCTGAATCTAGAGTATATATGAATGCTACATAGTTAGGCTTACGATTTAAGTTAGAATAATCTGACTATGCGGAGATGAAACATTCTAACATGAAGCACTTGGAAGAAATCGTGTGCAAGTATTCTAGGACAAACAGTAAACAATAAAAAACTAAAACCCTACAATTCCAGCTTCATCTGATAGGGCTGATGGATGGGTGAATCATTTTTAAGTTATTTACTAGCAAATGTAAATTCCAGCTGTTAGGGCTTGAACATCAATAGCCATGCCATTCATGCAGAGAGTTTTTTCACCAGCCTTCAGAAGGATACTTCAACTGTAATCTCATCCATTAAATATTTAATCTTGAGGGTCCTGTCGCTAATTCTTCTGTGGTCTCACTTTCTACATTCTGGGTGACCACACCCATTCTCACAGCTTCAACTAATAGCATTCCCACTTTGAATCTACTTAATCTACAAATCATCTTGGGCACTTCTCATCAACTCTTGGCTTTGATCTCCAATTGCTTCGTTGACACATGTGGTTAGAGATCCCCGGGACCCCTCTACCCAAATTCAACATAATAATAGTTTGTTTTCTATCTACGCTCTTCCTCAACCCATAATCTCTTCCACCTGTATGCTCTATTTTCATTGACACTATCAGTCATTCTTCTTCCAATGATAGATGATATAATTAGAATAATAGTTGAGCCCAAGAAAAATAAGTGGAGAAATGATTTGCCGGCAAGCCAGCCAACAGAAAAATATACTCAATCAGGCCTCCCAAAGCAAAAAAAAAGCTACCCAAGATATTAACACTGTGGTGGATGTCATAGAAGAATGGAACAGGATCCAAGGTAATAACATGCAGCTCAGTGACAAGAAGGTAAATCAAGAAACTAGCTGCAGTTGTTTAAGCTAAAAACTTTAGTCATCCTCCACTTCTCTGTACCTTTAGATACCACATCCTGGATCATTCTCAATCTGATGACAGTTTATGTATTTTGTCATCCCTTTATCCCCTCCCTGCATAAAAAATTTCTCTTCCCAATTCTTTACCTAACATTCTAACTTGACATGTTCTTGCATAATGCTGTGCCTTTTACAAATTCTGTTTTCTCTAACTACACTGTCATTTCTGCTGCTTTTTAACTTATAAATTCCTACTCATCTCTCAAGTTCCAGTAAAATTGTCACTTATTCTGGGAATCCCTGAATTCCACGATAATTGTTCACACATCTATTTTCTCAAGTTCTTGGCACATATTTTATTTCTCAACTCATGGCACTGTTTATAATTGTATTCCTTCTATTCTAGGCTGCAAGCACTTTGAGGTCAGGAATAAAATTTCATTATTCTTTTAATTCAGGGTGTTTGTTATACAATCTGCTATATATAAGCACTTACTAAAATTTTACTTAATGCACAAGTGACTAACAAAGTGATCCAGACTGAAATTCAGAGCCGTGGGTCTATACAATTCTGAAATGACAAAAATATAAAATGAAAGAAATATTGCTGGAAGTTTAATATGAGAAACAAAGACTGAGGCAAAAAAAACCACACACACAGTAAATAATTAACATATTCATTTTATATATTTAAAAAATTGAGAAAGAGAGATTAAGCAACTTGCTCGTGGTTGTAGCTCATAAGGAATCAGGATTTATATCTAGGGCTGTCTTACTCTAACATCTGTGCTTTTAGCCACTGTGCTTAGTTAGGTGAAGCCATTTTGACCTGCCTATCACTGTTGACAGATGCTCCATAACAAGCCTGAAGACAGTTGTAGAGAGAAGAAAGAGGGGGTGGATAGTTACATGGTGATAGCACATCTACAGGCCCAGGGAGAGCTGGGAGAGCAATGGACTCCAGGAAGCCTGAAGAGAAAGGTGACTAGGAGGTAACAGGGCTGAAGGAGTTAAATAGACATCCCAGGCTCCTCCAGTCTGGGAGAATTTACACAGGATTCCAAGATGTGCTGACTTCTCTGGGAGAAGGAAACAGGGTCAGAAGCAGAGAAACACATCTCTATAATAAGGTGAAGCATCCAGCTGCCTGAGTGACCATGCCAGCAAGAGAAGGTTTTCAACTATATAACCAAAGATGAAGCTAATGAACTAAATAGGTACTGTCATGGAAGCTTAAGATTTTGAACTGGCAGTAGATGGAAATAATTAGCAAATGTACAAGAATCAAACTCTTTAACCACATAGAAATTATTGAGGAAGCACAATCACTTCTAGTATGTTTATATTCAAGTATTAGATTATAAACAGGCGAACAATGAGTGTAGGAAGCCTATGCATATAGGAAGCCTTGTCATTACTGACTTGTTCAGCAAATGCCAACTCTGTTCTATTTATGTAAACTCCCAATTTTCCCAAGGGCTAGCTGGTATATTAGTTACATGTGGCAGCTTAACAAATTGCTATAAGCTTAGTAACTTAAAGTAACCCATGTTTTTATATTATAATTCCTGTGGAGCAAGAGACCGGGCCCAAATGAACCTCATCCTCTGCGTCAGGGTCTCTCCAAGGTGCTAGACAGGGCTTTGGTCTCATCTGAGGAATTAACTGGGGAGAAATCTGCTTCTGAACGCACATGGTTATTGGCAAAATTCAGTTCAGTTCTTTGTAGGTTGTTAGATTGAGGGCCTTGTTCCTTTTGGCTCTTGTCCAGGCCTCCTTTACTTTCTCACCACATGGCTCTCTTGAACATAGCCCCTTGCTTCATGAAAGCCAAGGAAGAGGCTCTATTAGCAAGATGGAAGTCACAATCTCATGTAACCCAATCACAGAGATAGCATCCTATCCCCTTTGCCATATTCTGTTGGTTATAAGCAAGTCACTAAGACAGCAGACACTCAAGAAAAGGGAATTACATAAGGGCATAGGTACCATGAGGAAAAATCATTGAGATCCTTTTAGAGACTTCCTGTCACATGTAATTTCATGCATCTCAGTGTGATTGAACTAGGTAAGATTTAGTAGCTGATCTTTCTACTGTACTTTTTATTCTCCCTTCTTAGCCTGATGTACTGTTATTCCTACCTCTAAAGATAAGTATGGACACAAAAGGATTTTTGCATACCTAGAACAAAGAACATGACAAATAACAGCTTCAAAGTAATGAGAAACTGCTTTCATAATATTCTCTGGGGTAGAAAGTATGGGCCATCATGACATCTGATCACAAAATTCTCACCTTTCTTTATTTGAGGCACTGAGGGTAGGAATTTTAAAAGTTCTCCCTTTAATACATTAAAAGGGAGTATAATTTCTGGTCAGAGAGGAAAGTCTCATAAAACTTTACACAGTTTTACACTTCCCTTCTACATCTTACAATATATATTGGATGGGGAGTGGAGGAGGGGGACAATTAGAGTTTTGCACGTGATAAATTAGGAACCATACTCAGAAATTATTCATCATATTTTGTACTATCCAGGTGAACAAAGAATAGTCATCCAGCCAAAATTTAAACAAGTCCTGGACTAGAGAGCTACAGTAACCAAAACAGCTGTTTTTGGTTATACTATGGTTATACCATAGCATAAAAACATACTGGCATAAAAACAGACACACAAACCCCTACAACAGAACAGAAAACTCAGAAGCAAATTCACATACCTAAAGTGAACTCACTTTTGACAAAGGAGCCAAGAATGTACACTGGGGAAAAGATACTCTTCTATAAATGGTGCTGGAAACACTGGATATTCATATGCAAAAGAATGAAAACTAGACCCCTATCTCTCGCCACATACAAAAATCAAATCAAAATGGATTAAATATTTAAATCTAAGACCCCAAACTATGAAACTACTACAGAGAACATTGGGGAAAATCTCCAGGACATTGGTATGGGCAAAAAAAATTTGCTTGAGCAATACACCACAAGCACAGGTAACCAAAGCAAAAATGGACAAATGGGATCATATTAGTTAAAAAGTTTCTGTGAAAAGACAACCTACAGAATGGGATTAATAAAGGATTTTTTTGAGAATGTTTTAGCATGGCTTATAAAGTTCTTAGGACAGTTTCCGGCACTTATGTACTCAGTGAATGCCAGCTATCGGTATCATCCTCCACTCAGTGGGGTAAAACAACTACCAGCAGAATGTACCTTGCTGTGTCCCTGAGTTCCTATACCTTAGCTTCTTTCCATGTGCAGGCTGTTATCTCATGGATTTGACACTCAAAACATCTCTAAAATGTCTTGACATGATTATGGACAGAGCCAAGAAAGGTAGATTTGCCTGGTACCCTTGTCGTATTCACAGTGAGCCCAATCTCTCTTCTCTATTGTGGTAGTCTTGACGTTGATCACAATAGGTCTGAATAAAGCCTCCCTTACTGTGTTAACAAATGTCAGAATACTTTTGTATTTGACAATATTAAGTATCTAGAAGGGCTATAAAGACTGGAGATAACTCAAGGAGATAACTCAAGTCATGGTAAGTGTAGATTGGTAGTAGGCTATCGTCTGTTGCACATGGTCTGGACACTGAACTTGGTTGTAAAGGTTTGGTGTGCATTAAATGTTATAGCTTCAAAGGAAGAAGAGACTGCTTTTATAATCATTGTAGGATAGAAATTATTGTCCATGATGATATACAATCATCATGGACTCTTGGATTACAGAAGAGAAAATAGAGATATATAGGAATAGAGATAACAAGTATCATAAAGATTGATATTAAGGATGGAGTCAGGGATTGCATAATTGTAGCAAAACCCCCAGGCATATGCAAAGTCTCCCAATTATTCTGTTAATAAGGGACATAAGATCCTAAGTATTTATTGTATATCCTATGAGATCATCGTGTCAGTTGGGATTAAAGATTGTAAACACAGGCAGATGTCTTTGTATATGAAGAACATTAAAAATGGCACACAGAAAAAAAGAAAATAAACTGACTTTGGTGGTCCAGAAAGTTATGGGGTATGATGACTTCTGAGAAAAGGGTGAAAGTCCAGAGCAGAAGAAAAAGGGGGTCATTTTGTGAGCATCACTACCAGCACAAGCAGGCTGTGCACTTGGCAACCTCAAGGCCAATCAGGCATAGCAAATGGTAACAAGTGTTGCCTCATGTCAGAAGAAGTGGCGGAATAATTTTTTCAGCCCCCAGATTTCACCAAAACAATATGAAAGTCTAACTATAATATATGTTCTCAGAGTCCCTTGCAAGTAATTAGAAGCTATAATGAGTAACAGGTTGTCAGTAAAATAAACCTCATCCTAGGAGCAATTCCATTGTTGGCATGAATAGAGCTTCACAAAGTAGTTACTCAAGTGATGCCAGCACAAACGATTTCTAGGTTACAGACTGGATTACAAAGTGCAGAAGCTTGTACATAGCAAGGACTACAGGGTTTTATCATGGCCTAGTGTCAGGTTGCTGGGTTGAGATATTGATACGGTGGTACTCGCTCATGGGCTACAGATATCTGGAAGTTGAACCTCAGGATTCTGCATGTACTGGCAATGACTATCACTTTTCTCTCTTTTCTCTGTGCTCTCAACACTCTGGCATTCTATCTTTTGGAGGGCTTTTATATATGCTGCTTCTCTAATAGGAATGTTCACATCTTTATCCACCACATTTGCTTAGTTAATTCCTATTCTTCAGATTTTAACTCAGACATAATTTGTTCAGGGAAGCTTTCACTGACTGCCCATATTGGGTCAGGTCTCCTTGTGGTTATGTTTCTAATATTATATTATTCGATTCCACAGCTTTATCATAGTTATAATTTCTGTGCTTCTTTGGTATGTATCTTTTTCTCTCAATGGATTATTAAGCTTTATGAGGGCAAAAACATATTGTTTCCTTTTAAAAAATATATTTTTGCACACTACTATTTCTTTTGTAAAATAACAGCACTCAAGAACAAAAACTAAATGACTGAATGAACAATGAAACATAATTACTATACCTTTATTTAAATAGCTAAACATGCTTCTTTGCTCCAGTCACCGGCAGTAGCTCAGCACCTGCACTGAGTAATGGTGCTAGATGGTGAAGACAAGGAGATTTATATTCATCATGATTAGTAGAGTGCAAAATTTAGTGTATCGTACCCTATGCTCAGTAAAGCATTTTGACAAATTAAATTAGTCAATAGCACAGTCTACTGTTGACATCATTGCCATTCTTACGAATTGACAAACTGAGGGCTAGAAAGGAAATGATTTTCTTAATGCAATAAAGCTATTAAATGGTAGAACAGTGCCTTTGACCCACAGTGTTTGGGTCCTGGTCTATTTCCCCTTCAAAATGGTATTATAAAATAAATTCTTATATATTAAATCCACAAATATAAAATATTTTATTATGGATTTCTCATGCAACATTAAAATATAATCATTGTATTCCTATAGAAAATAATATTTTCACTGTATAAACAGATATATGTCATGCTTAGTACTCCCAGTACTTCTTATTTTTGTCTCCCATTTATATATCTCAACATTTACTGAACAATGATTATGAGCATAGGAATTTCCCAGCTTGGTTGTATACTAGAATCCCTAGAGAAAGCTTCATACAAATATAGGGTATCCTTAGGCATCCATGGATAAACATATAATGTCATCGCTAATGGTGATACCATAGGGTTAAAAGTATAGTCTCTACATTTAAATATTCTCTTCTTTTAATAAGGAGGAGTATCTATGTAAAAGTGATGTGGGTAACAACCTAGGTGCTTTGATTTCTGACAGATGTGAGTTCAAATCCCAAATCCTCCATTTACTAGCTGTGTAACATTGGACGAGTTACTTTCAAGTCTCAATATGTAAATAGTATATCATCACATATAAATTATGATATAAAGAAATCAACCTTAAAGCATATCTAGTATAAAGCAATAACTCAAAAATGAAAACAATAAGATACACCTTAATAAAGGTATACCATTTATGAAAATTCAACGATGAAAAATGTATTTGTCATAGAGGGTCACTGTCATTAATATCTGGTCATTCGTATCAAGAATTTTTTAATCTGACTAGACCATGAAGTTCAGGTCATTTTTTCATTATGGAGATAAAGCATAATACTGAATAACTATAATAAGGATTACTGACAGTAAATGGCAAGAAAAAAAGTCATTATTATGATAGAGAAGATTGGCCAGAACACTGAGAATTAATACTTAATAAATAATAATTTCTGGTTAAAGAAATAAAATTTATATTTGAGCAGAAAAAGTACAAGAATGGATATTTATACATATAGACATACTTATATATGACTATGTATTTTTCTCTACCACAATTTTCTAGATCATTACTTCATTATAAAAATTTGATAACAGAAAAGTCCCAGAGCCATGTGTAAAAAAATCCAAACCATAGACTCACAAGATTTTTCAATTATATTTATGAGATGAAATTAATTCAGTTTTTTTGTGAAACAACATCTCATCTTATAATTTTCGTAGTTACCCCCTCTTGCAAAATAGCAATATTCAACCTTCCATACAGTGATGCCAGATCCTGTCATCAGGACTGCCATTTAACACCTAAACTGTTAAAGACACAGTTTCAAATAAATCAAGCAGAAACAAAAGATGCCATAAAAATATATAGAAGACAAATTAAGAGCACAATTTATTGCTAATATTGAGCTACAGTGTAAGACTTTAATTTTAACTTGAGCAATCCAAACTAATGAATCAGAAACTCAGAAAATTGTTAACGCTGAATAAATGCATTATTACATGAGGAAGAGAGAGCAAAGAGGCAGTTTTTGAGTGAACATTATTCTAGACACCATGCATATATGTATATATATATGTGTGTGTGTATATATAGACATATATCTGTATTATCATTTGCAACCATCCATAATGGAGGAGAAAACTGAGGCTCTAGAAAATGAATAACATCTTGCCTATGATTTTATTGTATGACAGAGTTAAGCTTGGAATGCACAGATTTCTAACTGCAAAAATCTAATTTTTTAAGTTGTAGTATATTGCCCCATTTACAGGAAAGACGAAATAAAAATGTCTTTGACAGTAAGAAGAAATAAAAATGTTAAGTTTTAGAAATTTAAAATACAGTTTAATGATGCCTACAAAGTGCCAACGAATTTTAAATGATTAATACCACTTTCATTACTTTGTTATTAATACATTATCCTTTCTAAACAGTGAGTTTTCTAGAAAATGTTAGTAGCCTTTTAATGTTCCAAGCTCACACAATCACTACTAAATTTATCTGTCTCCTTTGGAGTCTCTCATTTGTCAAAGTAACCCAAGACTTCCCTGGTGCAACAAGCTAAGACAGTTTGTTTCTTCAGTGCTGTGTAGGAACCACAGGCATCAGAACAACTTGTAAAACTGAAAATATTCAGCCCCAATGAATCAGTATGTTTGGGAAAATGAAGAGAAAGCCTGCATTTTATCAGGTGCCATAAATTACTGATACAGATGACTCGATGAACCTGTTAAAGCTAAATGTTATTATACACTGAAGTACAAGAACCACTTACCCATGAGAGGGAAAAAACAGCTCAATGTTGGTAATTATTCCATTTCATTCCAGAATGAAAAATGGAAAAAACTCCTTGTGATTGTATTTATTTTTCATATGATCATTACTCTTAGAGATGGATACAGTAACTAATATTAACATGCTTATGTTAATGCTGACTTTGCAATAATTAGTTCTAGTGTGATTTCTAGAAATACTAAAATGTTCAAGTTTATGAAATTCTAGTAGTACAAGATATATGCATTATGTAAAATGTTTACTTCCCATTTTAATTATTGCCTTAAATAAAAATACCTAAAAATGAAACTTCACTTTAGTAATGGTGATTCGATAATGTCACCTTTAGGATAAACCTTTACCTCAGTTTAGGTTCCTTCTAATTTTTTTCTTTTTACTACAATTGAACACTAGAATAGTGTTTCTACAATCAGCTTTCAGAGAAAAACATCTAAGTATAGTGCACTGCAACAGTTACTAAGGTAACTACCATCTGCTACTCCTTTAAAAGTTTGAGTTCACAGACATCTTAACACACCTTCCTGAAACATCTAACATAAAAGCCACTGCCTAGAGAAATTTGGGTTCTCTTGTATTGGTTTTATATCTCAGACTGGATGGTAGTATATGGCATCAAAAGAGGCTGATATTTTTAGTTACAATTTTCATTGCACTTCAACCATCAGTAGTAGACTAGATATGTTCTAAAACGGAATCTTGGATGAGCTCATCTTGATTCATTCAGTGATTTTAGTGCTACTTTGACTTGAACACTGGCATATAATGTTGAGCTTTCTGAGATTTTTTTCCCCTCGCAGCAGATGTTCAAGACATGAGAATAACATATTTTGCTTTGGAAAAGAAGCAATTTCAGCAGGAAATGTTATCGTTTTTAGACTTGTTAATGCTTGGAAATATCTGCTGAGTTTGTTGAGATCTTTCGTATTTGGTCCTATTGATAAGGCCTTTAATAGTGCTCTCAACTCTATCACTTCCTTAACCCTTCTGCTTATGGAGTCCTAAATCCTGGATTGCCTCCATTACCTACTTCCTATTATCCTGGTTTCAGCTGCTCTGATTCAGAGAAAGTTCTGAAACTATATAAATTTGGCCATCTGAAAATTCAGGTTTTCCAATTTCAGTTGGCTTATTACTTCTTAGTAATCCTTTTATTTACCCCTTATTAATCATGTGCACACTGTTCAGAGAACTTAGTCATAATCTTCCTTTTCCTCACACCTATATATCTCTAATCTATTGAATTTCTCATTTTTTACAACCTCTCCTTCATTATCTTTATTATCTATCAGTTTTTAGGATACTCTACAATCTAACTCTCATTAACTCTATTCTACTAAAACTTTATCCTCCAAAGTCATAAATCACCTGCCCATCACCAACTGCAACTTCAATAAATTATTTCTAATAACTGTTCTTTGACCACTGGTATATGAACGATTCCATTCTCTTAGTTATATTTCTGTCACCTCATATGCTGTCTCCTTCACTTACTGGAACAAATACCTATTGTGTATCTACTACTATTCTTTCCCTGGACTAGTCCTTGGAAATAAAACAGTAAGATAACAAGGTCCTTATCCTCATTCTCATTCTTATGGTACCTACAGCCTAGTGAGGAAAGCAGACAATAAAAAAGTAATCAAAATATTAAAAAAGAAGTAGCACAGATTGTTATGGAAAAAAGGCCCCACCGAGAGGCAGCATTGAGTTATGGACATGCACACATGTTTAGGTTTGTTTTGTTTTTTAAAAAACTTCTTCTACAACTCTGTTTGCATCTTACAACACAAATCCTATACCACTGACCTAATCTTGGAGGTCAGGGATAGTCTTTTTGAAGTGTCTGTGTCCCCTTAATCAAACACCATTTGAGCCATCTCTTTATCTTATTAAGAAGTATGTTTCAGATAATTTTTTAGCAATGATACAAATTTTAAATATATTCTTTTTTAACTTTTGAGTACTAATATTAAGGGGCGAAATAAACTGAAATGAAAAATTCAAAAATTCAAAAGAATAATATAACATTTTTATCTGTTAAAATTGAACTTGTACTTGCATTATTAAAAAGGAAAGCTGTGGATCTTCATTGGTTAAGATATTTATATTCTATTGGATGCAGTAAAAAGTGTGATATAATGCTTTAACATACAACTAATATATACAAAATACTGACAATTTTATCTTCATGAAGACACACTGAAAACAAGACATGGATTAAATTGTTTATAAAGTATTTTGAAGGACTATTCTGTCAAAAAGATTGAAATCCCTATATGAAATATTGATTTAAAATTTGCTATTAAGCCTTAACACAATGTGTAAGATTCTATCCCGATCCTCAAATGGCTTATATTCAAGAGAGGCATTACCATTTCTTTGGTAGAGAGAGCTTATGGAACCTATCTAAGTTTATATTACTTATGAACTTAGTCTACTAGTCCAGTTTTTTCTCATGAGTTTATCTTTTTAGTATGCTAGAATGCTTCCATATGCTGTTCTTTTTTGCTCAAATTTTATCTGTTATTGAGCAACTCAACAGTCCGTTTAAAACTCTGGCAGATATAAGCTTGATTAATTAAGTTTCTTGCATTATCTCCAGGCATTTCCTGGGTTCATTTCCAAACTCTTGATTGTCCACAGATTCAGGCATTTTAGATCTTGGATTCTCAAAAATGAGTTTGGGATGGACCCAGAGGTGAAAAAATCAAGTGTATACTTAAGGACTCACTGACGAATATGGACTTACACAGCTTTCTTATGTCCCCCTACCACCTGTCCCCCCACAAGCATTCTTACACATGAACACACAGTGTTTCCAAATAATGAAATAATAACCCTAATAAAAACCAGATATCAGATCTAAGGCAATAAAATGTGCCAGGCTACTTTCTATTTTATAAATGATTATCTGTCATACAAAAGGAGGGAATGTTGCACAATAGCCACTCACAGTTTTCTAGCCTGATAATATGAAACAAGTAGTAAACTAGATAGACCAGGGATAAGACATTAGAAAATGTTAGTAAGGAAAATCAAACCTTGCAAACAAGCAGAAATATGCATATAGTAATACTTGCAGTAAATTACAGATTTAGTCAATGTAACATGCCCAGAAGCTGATGGGATAGCAAAGTTGTAAAGATTGTTATGGAAAAAGACCCCACCGAGAGGCAGCATTGAGTCACGGACGTGCACACATGTTTAGGTTTGTTTTGGTTTTTTAAAAAAATTATTCTACAACTCTGTTTGCATATTACAACAAAAATCTTAATTAGAAAAGAGAAACTATTAATTGAAAGCTTCCTCGAAGCTTTTATTTGGAAAGGAGTTAAAATAGAGAAACAGGCAGAAGTGTGTATTAAGACCTTGTATTATAAAGTCAGATGAACCTAATAAACTCATAGCTTCACACGTCATGTGCTTTGAACTGAGTAAATTACTTCAGTCATCTGAACTCAGTGTCCTCATCCATAAATGAACATAATAATAAAATGAAACAATACATGCAAAGTACTGAGCACCTATGAATGCTGTGTGTCATGGATGCATCATTGATTTTGAGGCTTACAATATCCTGACAAATCAAAGTCTGATAAGTCAAATATTACATATACAGGAAAAGTATAAAACATATTTTTCCTGTTCGTTTTGTTTGTTTCTTTCTTTTATTATTTTTATTATACTTAAGTTCTGGGATACACATGCAGAACATGCAGGTTTGTTATATAGGTATACACGTGCCATGGTTGTCTGCTGCATCCATCAACCGTCATCTACATTAGGTATTTCTCCTAATGCTTCCCTTCCTTAGCCCCCACAACCCCCGACAGGCCCTGGTGTGTGATGTTTCCCATATTGTTCAACTCCCACTTATGAGTGAGAACATGTGGTGTTTGGTTTTCTGTTCTTATGTCAGTCTGCTGAGAATGATGATTTCCAGCTTCATCCATGTGCCTGCAAAGGGCAGAAACGCATTCTTTTTTATGGCTGCATAGTATTCTATGGTGTATATGTGCCAGATTTTCTTTATCTAGTCTATCATTGATGGGCATTTGGGTTGGTTCCAAGTCTTTGCTATTGTGAACAGTGCTGCAATAAACATACATGTGCATGTGTCTTTATAGTAGAATTATTTATAATCTTGTGAGTATATACCCAGTAATGGGATTGCTGGGTCAAAACAGAGCCAAACTACAAAACTAACTTTAGAACAAAGCCTCTGGTTGAAAAAAAAAAAAAAAAAAAAAAAAAAGAAAGGAAAGAAAGAAAAAAGAAAAGAAAAGAAAAGAAAGAAAGAAATCCCAGCGGGGCGGCAGTCAGTCATGCTTGTAATCCTAGCTCTTTGGGAGGTCAAGGAGGGCAGATCACCTGAGGTCAGGAGTTTAAGACCAGCCTGGCCAACATGGCGAAACCCTGTTTCTACTAAAAATACAAAAATTAGCCAGACATGGTAGCACATGGCTGTAATCCCAGCTACTCAAGAGGCTGAGGCAGGAGAATTGCTTGAACCCAGGAGGAAGACATTGCAGTGAGGTGAGATTGCAAATAAATAAATAAATAAATCCCTTCATAATCACTATATCTAGGCTCTGGATATATCAGGACAGGTAAAATCAGGCATGATGGAGGAGGAGGAATTCCACACCTAGAGAGTAAAATCCATCCATTTCATTCCAGTAAAATATCAGCTTTCAAAAACTAGACACTTCTGTTGACAATGTTAAAGAGGCACTACTATACTGGCTAAGAATAGCTCTGTGCCTACAGCATATATTTTCAAAGCTTTGTCAAAATTTCTAAGCACTCTAAATGGCAACAGCAGAGTGAGGCAAAATGTATTCAAAGTGCTTAAATTTTTCTTATTTATAAATTATCATATGTAAACACAACTTTGAAAGCTGTTAATGAACCCCATTAGTCTTTGACACTACATAGGGTAGTTTAATAAACACTAAAGCTAATTATATTTAATGAGGTTTGAAATGGGGTGGCAATGACCTGACAAACAGCCATTCTTACAGTTCTTTGAGGCTTACTGAGTGGAGATGTGAATCTTCTGGGCTACTCATTTCAAAAAGCTCTTAAAAATGCCAACATGGTAAAATTGGTAATTAGGTATGAAGGATAAAAGTGGATAGGAAGCAAAAAACATATCAATGAAATATAAAAAACAATGGGGTGTGTGTGTGTGTGTGTGTGTGTGTGTGTGTGTGTGTGTGTGTGTTGGGTGTTTCTTAAAGATTTGAGCTGGAGAATCTGTCACTGAAGACAGTGAATGAACAAAGAGAAATGGAAGTGAAGAGTTCTTCACCGTGATATGATGCCATTGGAAATGTCGATCAGCAGATGGCGCACATGTCAGGAAACTTGTTTCACTGCACAAAAGAATTGCTCCAAGGCGCTTTGCAAATTTCATGGCATGTCACACACTGTTTATAGGAAGCATGGTTAAAAGATTTATGCATATTTATCTGTTTGATTTTTTCAATAACCCATTCATAAAAAGTTATTTTTCTATGAGAACATAGGAAAAATAATAGGTTTGACATAAGCACTCAAAGCAACTAATTAAAAATTTCAGCTTCAGAATCTTAAAAAGGAAGAATGAAATTAAAGGAGTGACCTTATCTGACATTAAGATATACTATAAACCTAAAATAATCATGACAGTATGACATGGGTATAAGGATAGACGAAGAGATCAATGGAACAGGTTAGAGTCCATAAATGACCCAAATGATTCTGACAAAGGTGTCAGCAATAGGGAATTCAAAGGTGAAAGGAAAATTTTTTCAAAATATTTTACTGGGTTAAATGAATATCTGTATGAGAAAAAAATAAAATCATGATTTATACCCCAGGCCATATGCAAAAATTTAACTCAGGGTAGATTACAGACCTAAGTACAAAAGCCAAAATATAAAGCTCAGTGAAGAAAACATAAAAAGAATATGTTGGCAATGAGTTATGAAAATATTTTTAGAACAAAAAAATCAGAAAAAATAATAAATCTGTCTTCTTCAAATGCGGTAATTCTGCTCATTAAAATATACCATTAAGAAATTAAAAGTCGGCTGGGCATGGTGGCTTGTGCCTGTAATCCTAGCAATTTGGGAGGCTGAGGCATGAGAATCTCTTGAGGCCAGGAGTTCAAGAACAGCCTGAGCAACATGGTAAGACCCTGTCTCTATAGAAAAAAAAAAAAGATTGGAAGTTCACTTGAGCTCAAGATTTGGATGCTACTTGCTACTGCACTCTAGCCTAGACAAGAGAGTAAGATACTGTCAAAAAACATGAAGGAAAAGAGAGAGAGAGAGAGAGAGAGCAGAAGAGAGAAGGGAGGAGAGAAAGAAAGAAAGAGGCAAGCCCCACAAAATGAGAAAATATTCACAATACACAAATTATACTTGTATCCATATAATCTAAATAACAATAAATAATAAAAAGTTAAAAATGGCCACGAGACTTGGGCAAACCCTTAAGAAGAGTATATGTGAATGTCAATAAACACATAGAAACATATTCAACATAGCCATCAGGAAAATGCAAATTAAATCCACAACAAGATTATTACTTCACACTGATTAGAATGGCTAAAATTAAAGAGTAATAATGCCTAATGTAGGTCTGAATGCAGATCAACGGGATCACTCAGATATTACTGGTGGGAGTGTAAAATTGTTCAACATCTGTAGAAAATCATTAAGCAGTTTCTTTTAAAATTATACTTACCTTATGACCCAGCAATTCTACTCCTATTTACTGAAAAGAAATAATAAAACACATGTCCCCAAAATATTATACACAAATGTTTAGAGTAACCTTATTCATAATAATCTAAAACTGGAAACAACTCAAATGTACATCAGCAGGAAGGGGACAACTGTGACATATTCATACAATGGAACAATACTCAAGAAATAAAAAGAAATGAATTTCCGATGCACAGTAAATGAAAGCAATCTCAAAAATATTATGCTTGGCAGACAAAGCCAGACATAAAAGCACACCTACTGCCTAACTGCAATGTTTAAGAACAAATAATAATTTAAAATATTGTTTAAAATAATATTGTCAAGATGCCCATATTACCCAAATCAATCTACAGATTCAGTGCAATCTCGATCAAAATTCCAGTGACATTTTTCACAGAAATACAAAGAACAATCATAAATTTTATATGGAACACAAAAGATCCCAAATAGCTGAAGCAATCCTGAGCAAAAAGAACAAAGCTGGAAGCATCATACTATCTGACTACCGGCTTTCAAAATCTACTACAGAGTTTGAGTAATCAAAACAGCATGGTACTGGCACAAAAACAGATACAAAGACCAATGGAACAAAATATAGTATCCAGAGATAAAACTATGCATTATGTTCAATTAATTTTTGACAAAGATGCCAAGAATACCCAATAAGAAAAGACAGTATCTTCAATAAAGGTGCTTGTAAAACTGGATAGCCACATACAAAAGAATGAAATTAGACCCTCATCTTATACCATATAAAAATATCAACTCAAAATGGATTAAAGAACTCAAATATAAAACCTGAAACTATAAAACTATTGGAAGAAAACATAGGAAAAAGCTTTATGACATTGATCTTGACAGTAATTTTTTGATATTACCCCAAAAGCACAGGCAACAAAATCAAAATTACACAAATGGGATTATATCAAACTAAAAGCCTCAGTACAGCAAATGAAAAAATTGGCAAAGTAAAGAGACATTCTACAGAACAGAAGAATATATTTGCAGGTCAAACATTTGATAAAGGATTAATATCCAAAATATACTATTAATAGAAACTCAAACACCTCAACAGCAAGAAAACAAATAATACAATTTTTAAAAATAGGCAAAGGACCTGAATAGACAGTTTTCCAAAAATGACATACAAATGGCCAACAGACATTTGAAAAAATGCTCAGCATCACTAATGATTAGGAAATTGCCAATCCAAACCACAATGAGGTATCCCCTCACTAATGTTAGAATGACTATTATCAAAAAAGGCAAATGATAACAAGTATTGGTGAGAATCTGGAGAAAAGAGAATCCTTGCATACTGATGGTGAAAATGTAAACTGTACAGCCTCTATGGAAAACAGTATATAGCTTCCTCAAAAATTAAAACTGGAAATACTACATGATCCAGCATTCCCATTACTGGATATATACCCAAAGGAAATTAGTATGTGGAAGAGATATCTGCCCTCCCACGTCCATTGTAGCATTATTCCTAAAAGCCAAGATACGGAATCAACCCAAGTATCCATCAACAGATAAACAAAGAAAATATGATAGCTGTATACTATTTAGCCTTTGAAAAGAAGGAAATTCCGTCATTTGTGACAACGTAGGTGAACCTGGAGGATATTATATTACATAAAATAAGCCAAGCACAGAAAGATAAATACCGCTTGATCTCATTCATATGTAGAATCTAAAAGAGTTGAACTCATAGAAACAGAGAGTAAAATGGTGGTTACCAGAGGCTGGGGATTGTGGTGGTGAAGGGCAAGGTTGGCGCTGGAGGGGTTGGGGGGGTGAGGGTGTGAGTTGGTCAAAGGACACAAAATTTTAGTTAGACAGGAAGAGTAAGTTCAAGAGATCTATCATATTATACATCCTGGTGACTGTAGTTAATAACAATGAATCGTATAGTTGGAAACTGCTACAAGAGCAGATTTTAAGTGTTCTGACCACAAAAAAATTAATGTGAGATAATACATGTGTAAATAGCTTCACCACACCATTCCACAATATGCACATATAGCAAAATATCATTTTGTACCATAAACATATACCATTTTTACTTGTCAATTTAAAAAAGAAACAAATGATAACATTTTATAAAGCTAGAAATTAAAGGAGTAATTGCCTCTGGGTGAAAGAGGTATAAATTGGAAAGATAGAAATCCTAACTGATGTTAATTACATGAGTTTATACTTTTATAAAAACACATCAAAGCATACACTTAAGATATGTGAGTCTTGCTTTTGGAAATTATACCAGAAAAAGGGAGGAAAAATGAGTTCATAGAACACCTTGTGTCAGAAATTTATTGGAAAAAAAAAAGTCGATTATTAACACTACACCTTTCTCTCAAACTTTAAGTGTTGCTGACATGGAGATGTTTCAACCAGGTGTGATTCTCTTTTTAAATTAAATCTGAAAACCACCATTTTTGTAATAAAATAACCTTCACCTTACTGAAAATACCTGGTGAGTACTAGGTATTATGGCTTTGATGCTCTTTTACCACGAACTCACAGGAAACAAAAGGAATATTAAAAAAGACTTCATGGGAACATTAGAGAACTACTATACACAAAAGATTTGACATATTTAACTTCACCAATATAATTACCTACTACTTGTCTGCCTTTCATCAAGTAGGTATCTAAATCAAGTGGTAAATCTAAATCTGAACTGAATGTTCTTAAGACTTTTAATTTTATTTCTCACAAGGGAGATGAAGTAAGTTAAAGAACTTACTGAAATTCTGGACTGAAATCTTTTCAAAATTAAAAGATGTATAGGGTAAAGAGCTTGTCAGAGAAGTGATCAAGCCATCTTCGAGCTGCTAATCATAAAGATTAAAAACTACTAGGTAAATTTAAGTGTGTAACAATGACTTCAGAAAAAGTTAAAGATAAGATTCCAGCGCCAGAAATCTAACAAAGATTAGGGGAAAAAAATCAAATCTCATCATCACAGTCAACCTTAATGAGGAATAAGAGGGAAAATTATTTTAATAGAGTCTCATCTCCACCGGATAAAAAATGCTATTCAGTACTCTTTCTTGGTGTCCACATTTGACTCTTCAGATTCTACTCCACTTTCGACTTCTGACATCGGTTCTTGTCTCCTACACGAAACCAAGACTCTCTTAACTTTCCATTCTCCTGTGTATAGAGATATTTTTCTTATATTGTCACCTACTTTGCACATACCATAGAAGAAAAGTTTGCTGAAAATCAATATGGGGCACAAAGAAGAAGGCATTTTTCTTCCTTGCTTGAATTCTGAGAAACAAGATAAAAGAATCTGGCAATGAAATACAAAATATCTTTCTTATGCTAACATTGGTGACTATGGCTTAAGTGTGAAAGCTGAGTAAATCTCCTAATATTGAAAATGAAAGCTAGACAGTCTTACTAATTCATTCATAACTCTAACAGAGAAATAGAGAATTCCTGATAAGAAGGAAAGAGAAAAGGTAGGCTATAAATACATTTTCCAAATTCGCAAATTAAGTAGATGACGCCTCCCTCTTCCCCTAGGGTAGGTATGGGTGAGGTGGAAAGAAGTAAACAGTGTTACCCTAAGAGATATTCTTTCTTCATGGAAGGAAAAAATCAGCATTGGGTTGGGAAAAATGTACATCTCAATTCCCAGTCTGTTACCCTCCTGCCCATGCTCACATTGCTCCCCACTGACATACAAGTATCTGTTCTGAAATTTTATCAGAAGCGAATCCAGACATGGAACTCCGGATCCTATTCTTCTGTCTGTCCCTCCATCAATCAATACCCACTTCCCCTGTGCCTTCTGTCTTCCTCCCTCAGCATAACACCATGCAATCTCTATTGTTCAAAAGTTTTCCTTTCACTTGTGCATCCTTTTATTTCTATAGATCCCCTCATTTCATTCTCAGTCAGTTCAGCTTATGAAGGGCAAGTACATAACGCTCACCTCCACACTGCCCATTACTTTTGGTTCAGTGATAAGCTGGCCTTCTTTCTACCCACTGATCCACTGACAACACTCTAAAGTTGGCACTTGCCTCTGAGTCATCAAAGATGATGGACACACAGCGCTCCTAATCCAACTTGAATTTTCTGGGTCACTTGACCCTGTGGATCGCTCTTCCTTTTCAAATGCATCTTACTGCCTTTTCTGACACTGTCTTTTCCCACTTCTTCTCGCCTCTCAGGCTGCTCTTTCTCAATTTTCTCAGCAGTTCATCCTCTTCTTCCACTAGTTGGTGCTCCCCAGTCCCATCTCCAGACCTCCCTTTTCGTACGCTACATCCTTGCTGCATAGGCCCTTTCGTCACCCTGGAGCAAACTATCACTTAATAAGTAACTCACTAATTTTTTAAACTGTCCTCTGGGCCTCTCTTTTGAGATCCACACTTATGTATGTACCCCCTGCTACAAGTGAAGCAAACTCAACATGACAAGAAGGGAACTCATCTTCCTTTTCATCCCTTTCTATGGGTTCCATTTCCGTGAATGGCATCAAACTCTACCCATTCATTTGTAAGTTATCCTAAGAATTCAATCTCTCAGCCATCTCCTTCCATCCAGTCAACACCACATCCTATTAAACCTTGTCATGAAGTCTTCTTATCCTTCATATTGTTTCCCCATAACCTGTTAGTGCCCTCATAGAGGCCTTCAGTGGCTCTTGCACTATTATGATATTCAAATGTATTTTATTACCCCAGTGATATTGCAACTTAACAGAGCTTAATATAAAGTCTTGAATTGAGGTTAAAAAAAAAGATCCAGAGTTAGTGACCTGCAAATTCGAAATGAGTTAACATTGAATAGTAACTAACATAGACTAAGCCTAAAGTAGACATAGTCATACTTAAGATGCTTTTGTTCACAAGTAAAATAACACAAACTCAAACTACATTTTTGAAAGTTTCAGAGTTAAAAGATAATGAAATATTTCAAGACTCTCAAAAGATAATGAGATACTTAAAGAATCGTAAATGTTCTAGATAAACCGAAGCCAGAAAGCCTTCAGGAACTGGGCACACTCTCTTAATCTCTTTTCTCTTTCCTCTCTGTCCTTCTGTCTCCTTCTGATCTCTCTGGGACTATATTTCTCTACTTCTTAGGGCACCATATGGTGTAAGATGGCTGAGATAATGGGCCTGAGTTTTTACAGATCTATTAATTCTAACCACATAAAGAGACTGACAGGAATCAAATATATTTTTAAAATCCTGAGAAAGGAGTAAGCAGGAAAAGCAGCTTACCTACAGTTCAGCTGGTCATTAGACATTTGAAGCTATCCCAACAAATTGAACAGGGAAGCACCAGCTAGCATTCCACAGAAAGTTGAGTAAATTCATGTAAAGAAAGTAGGGAATTCCTATGATCCTTTCAAGTCCCCAAAGAGAAAGCACTACAAAGATGTGATAGACTGATGACCTTGAGTCATGAATAAAAGGTAAACAATGCTTAATACATTCTATGTTTTGAATCAGATGCCTGTAATATCTAAGATTTCCAAAGAGCAATAATTTCCATTAAAATATGTTAAAGTGAATATTAAAAGTTTAAGTGCTTAATCTTCAGTTATTAAAAAAAAAGACCATTAATCTATTCCTCTGGTGATGCTGAATAAGTGAAATATTCTGCTCCAATCCTTTCTCAAATAAGATTGGTTATACACTTTTAAAATGTAACATTACTATATTATACCTATTGCTTCTTCCTAATTTACCACTTCCATTTGTTCATGTGCTTCATCCGGTTTTACTTAGTGGAATTTGTGTGTACTTCATTTATTTATAAATCTATATTAAATATTAATGTCTTAAAATAGAAGCTAAATTGTCAAACTCCAACAGCAAATGAGTGCTAATGAGGCATAACATCAGAGCCTGCTATCTGTCCTTTAGAAAATCATACTATTTAAGAGTGTTAAAGTTGCAAGAAAAACAATTATTTCAAATTTAATAAACTTGTGGAAAAGCATCTGTTTACTATAAGAAAACTAATAAAATGACTAGGGACTAGTAAAATAAAACTGGCAGTCTCAGAGCAATATCTTGAATTTTAAAAAATGACTTTATGTAGTTTTTGTTTTTGAACAATGAAATGTATGTATTACATTAGCAGATTGTTTAGACCTAAAAAATAGTTTGGTTCCAAAACACATTTATTTATGCAGTAGTAACAGCAACAGTAGTTGCTGCCAACATTTACTGCATGCTTGCTAATGGCAAACCAATGCACTAATTACTCTATTCACACATCTCATTTTATCTTCTCAGCAATCCCTGGTAGGCACTGGTACATGCCCATTTTACAGTTGAGACAATGAAGTTTAGAGTAGTTAAGTAACTTGCTTAAGAGCTAGTAAGTGAAGTCAGGAAGAGAAGTCAAATTATTCTACTGAGGACAAGCTACATAATTTCCTGGGCTCAGCACAAAATGAATATATGTGGGGACCCTTGTTTAAAAATTAAGAATTTTAAGATCGCAACAGTAGGGCATTAAACCAAGTGCAGGGCCCTTGGTCTAAGCATATCCATGGAGCCAACTCTACCATCAGTCCACAGAATGCGTGACATCCCATTTTTCCATCTATCTAAATTGTTTTTTTCAAAGAGTAAATTTCTGTAATGGATAAATAGCCAATTATAAACTGAGACTAGCTCATATTATTCATGCATTCATTCAGTGTTTCATATTATAGGCCATGCCTAGATATACTAAATAAATGTTTGTTGAATAAGTGAATTACTTCTTCGCCTCAAACTGAAACCATCTCTTCATTACCTCATGTTGAAAATACCTCCAGTTAAATGTGGAATGGGTTAAGAAGAGATAAATAGATCATGAGGAATCCATTGCCACCACTGGTAGATACACTTCATGTTCCTTTGTGCTGGTTTAGGAGTTTTTAATGACTGTGGAAACATTTTTAAATATAATTATCATGTCTATCTAGGGTCAACATTTAAATTCTGGGGCTCTAAGCAAAGCTTAAAGAATGCTGTTCTCACTTCCCCTTCCTCTTCATATGCCCCACATTTACCCTACCCCTAAGTCCTTAACTTTCCCTCATAAATCGGTTTATTTTTGGGGAGAGAGGGGTAGGGAGTCTTTTCTCCTCAATCCATGCCTGGTGAAGGACAACATGATTGATATTTAAACTGTGCTTTACAAAAGACTTTAAAGGTTTTAGGCCCTGCATGCATTAGATATTTGTCCTAATGCTCTCCCTCCCATTGCCTAGATGACAAGTTGATAGATGCAGCAAACCACCATGGCACATGTATACCTATGTAACAAATCTCCATGTTATGCACATGTATCCCAGAACTTAAAATTTTTTTTAAAGTAAAAAAATAAAAAACTTTAAAGGAGTAGTCTTGCCAGCCACATAGGACGAGTTCTGTAAAAAGGAAGGAAAGCCCACTCCTTTCTATCCCTGGGAAATTGGTGGAAGGAAAATTAAAGATAAAAACCAACATAAGACATGCTTGTCAGCTATATCAGAGGAGCTGAGGACAGCCCATCATCTGCCTGGAAGGGGCCATGGGAAGACGCTACCTTGCAAACCATCCTCTGCGGATCTAGGGAGTGGCCATGTCAAGGTAGAGCACTCCTTTCAGGCAGAGAGATAGCCTTAAAGCTAGCACACCCAGACCGAGGCCTGTCGGGGGTGGGGGACAAGGGGAGGGAGAGCATTAGGATAAATACCTAATGTGTGCAGAGCTTAAAGCTAGGTCACAGGTTAATAAGTGCAGCAAACCACCATGGCACATGTATACCGATTTAACAAACCTGGATGTTCAGCACACGAATCCCGGAACTTAAAAACAAATAAAAAGCTAGCACTCCAAAGCAGCTTCCCATGTGAAGTGGATGATGCGATGACAGCCCTTTTGATGGGTAAGAGACTGTGGAAACTCCCAGGCAGGACCAAGCGCAGGGTAGGGCAGAAGTCCAGAGGTCAACATCATTGACCTCTGAGGGGAGACTAGCAGTACTGGCCAGGATCAAAGTCCAGGACAGAAGGGCATATGTCAACCAGGTAGATCACGGCCAGAAACCTGTAGTCTACAAATGCACAAGGACCAGCACAGAAGAAAGCTTGATCCCCTACCAGGACCTCAGACCTCATTAGGCACAACCTTCCCAGAACACTCACCCACTGACACCTGGACACCATCATGGCAGGGGAAGGTAGCTGAGAGGAAGGTGGTCTGAGGAGCACATTTGCATCTAAATGAGAGGCTGAGGTTTACCTAAAAGGATTGCCTAAATGTTCAAATCGGAATAATTGAAATTGCCTTGGTGTGAAGGTCAGTTTTACATGACAATCTTTCTAGGCTACAGTCTCCAGGTATTCAATCAAATGGGAATCTAGGTGTTGCTGTGAAGGTATTTTATGAATATGATTAAAATCCATAATCAGTAGGCTTTAAGTAAGAGAGACTATCCTGGATATCCCAGGTGGGCCTTTTAGTTGAAAGGTCTTAAAAGCAGAGCTGAAGGAAATTCTGCCTTTGGAAAGCAGCTTCAGCTCCTGCTGAAGAGTTCCAGCCTATCCTTGAAAACCTACCCTACAAAATGTCAACTTGCCTAGCCAGTCCCCACAATCATGTAAGCCAAATCTTTGGAATAAATCTCTTAATATATCTCTCCTAACAGTTCTGTTTTTCTGGCTGAAACCTGACTGCAACTATTGAATATTCACAAAGAAGACTGAATTAATAATGAACAATGTAAAACATTACAATTTTTTTCTTCTGATTTGTTGCATGAGTTATTTAGTATGTGTAAATAAGCCCTGTGTACCTCACGACTTCATTCATGGTCCCTGTCTTTGTCTGAAATTCACTTACCACATGATCTGTCCTTTCAGTTCTAACCTAAAAATCTACTTCCTTGAGAATACCTTCTTTGACCACCCATCTGTCAATTCAGATCCTGTTGTTAGGGAAACGGCGCTTGTTCTTCTCTTGTAGCACTTATACAGTTAAAACACAAATACAGAATATGTGCTTGGCACTTGACTTTCTTCTCTAAAATTTAAGCTCCATGAAGACAGAAGTCAGGTCTGATGTAGTCACCAACATATCTTCACTATCAAGCCTAGAACATATAGTGGGTGCCAATGAAAAATAATTGAATGAATGCATGGATATAAATGGATATGCAATTTAACAAAAACCACTGCATTTAAAATGGGAGTATAGACTGGGTGTGGTGGCTAATGCCTGTAATTCAGCACTTTGGGAGGCCAAGGTGGGCCGACTGCATGGGCTCAGGAGTTTGAGGTCAGCCTGGACAACATGGTGAAACACCATCTCCACAAAAAATTAGCCAGGTGTGGTGGTGCATGCCTGTAGTGCCAGCTACTTGCTACTTGGGAGGTTGAAGTGGGAGGATCACCTGATCCTGGGAGGTTGAGGCTCCAGTGAGCCATGATTGTGCCATTGCACTTCAAGGGAAACAAAGTGAGACCCTATCTCAAAAAAAAAGACTATCATTTGAAAATATCTTCATTTGGTGTTAGTTGAACTTTAGCTATATATTCCAAAGAACACTTGGGTAGGATTCAGAATGTGTCATTAAGGGACAAGAAATCCAAACATCATTTAGATTTGTCTATGTAGCCAGCCCACTGAATATCACAAACTTCTTTTTAGTTAAGATGACCCAAATCACATGACCTAAAGATAGCCCAGTGCCAGTGTTGTACGAAGAAAACCTAATAAAGCTGTTTGTCATTTTTACATTTATACAGAAACATTGACTTTATGGCTCTGTAAGACAGTAAAATGACACAACATTTTATGATATTATTAATAGTATTTTAAGACCCCTTTGAAAATATGATTCATCTCATAACCTGGGATATTCATTTGAAAGTTAAAATTAGGTATTGAGATATAGTGAGTTAATAATTTTAGCAAAAACGTATACAGTGTATTAAGAATCTGAAGGCTAATCAAATTCTTGTTATTTTGGCTTAAAAAAAAAGTTGAATCTAAACATCAATTACCACTTTAAAAAGCACAAGTTCATGGTGTGCTGATCACAACATAGTAAAAGAAAAATAGATATGCCATAGAACTTACTTATAATTATTATAGGAATTTCACAGTTTGTAAAATGAAGTATTTTCTATAGAAAATTCTTCCCATAAGAGAAAGATATCTAACTTCCTCCTCACCTAATTCTTTTTTAATTAGGTAAATCTTAGGAAAAGTTGATATCAAACACCATATAAAAGTTCAGGAATAGATACTTGCTTTCAAACAAACTTGATGCCATTGTGATTCAGACTACTTGGATGAATGTTCAAAAACTTATTGCATCATTCATATTTATCAAAATAAATGTGTCTGATAGCTCAAGATTTTATGCTTTAAAATGGACTTAGGAAACGGAAAATCTGAGCTAAACTTTGGGAATAATATTAAAAGAAAATCTTAGCAGTTACTACTAGTGTTTATTAATGTTTCTCCTTTCAGTGAATGATAAGAAATTACTACCATGGTTATTAAGCTCTGCTGAATCATTCATACAAGACCTTGAGTATGAGTCTCTTGTAATGCAATCTGATCATAGAAGAGGAAATTTCAAATATAATATATGTATGAATGGTAAAACCAAATTCATTGTTAATGGAGTTTTGAGAGGAATATTCAACAACAAAAAAAAGATAAGCAAAAAACCTGATTATTTCCACAAGTTTATATCCCTGGTTTAATGTTTAGGTATGAACATTTTTAAAAAGTAAAAATGTATACAGCAAAATGCACTTGATTACTTCTAAATATGAACAGACATACAAGTAATAACTACCAATTTCTACAACACTATGAGTTGTGAATGTACAAATGAGTATCAAGAAAAAAGTGGAGGAAAATAACAAAAAGAACAAAACGCAAACATTTCCTTTGGAAGCCCTTAGTTGTTATTTTCCTCATCTCTTACTATCCTTCAAAACAGTCATAGAGTGAGTTTTAAAATCATTTTTTAAACTGACTAAAACTAGTAGCTCCTTTCCCACAATTTTTTTTTCTTTTTTTAATTTCTTTTTTATTTCAATAGGTTTTCAATAAGCAGGTTCTTTAGTCATAATTTCTGAATTTTGGTGCACCTGTCTCTACCCAATGTGTAGTCTTTTATCCCTCATCCCACTTTTATCCTTTCCCTTGAGTCCTCAAAGTCCAATGTATCATTCTTATGCTTTTGTGTCCTCATAACTTAGCTCCCACTAATGAGTAAAAACATAATGATGTTTGGTTTCCAATTCCTGAGTTACTTCATTTAGAATAATAGTCTCCAATTCCATCCAGGTTGCCGAAAATGCCATTATTTCACTCTTCTGTATGACTGAGTAGTAGTCCATGGATACTACTGAGTATTCCAGTACTACTCAGTATTCCAGTATTCCTCAGTATTCCATGGAACACTACTCAGCCGTAAATATATATGTATACATACATCACATTTTCTTTATCCACTTAATTGATGGGCATTTGTGTTGGTTCCACATTTTTGCAATTGCAAATTGTGCTTCCGTCAACATGCATGTGCAAGTATCTTTTTCATATAGTGACTTATTTTCATGTGGGTAGGTACTTAGTAGTGGGATCATTGGACCAAACGGTAGATCTACTTTTAGTTATTTAAGAAATCTCCAAACAGTTTTCCATAGTGGCTTTACTAGTTTACATTTCCACCAACAGTGTAAAATTGTTCTCTTTTTACCACACCCAAGCACACATATTTTATTATTTGATTTTTTAGTTATGGCCATTCTTGTAGGCCACATTGTGATTTGATTTGCATTTCCCTGATCATTAGTGATGTCGAGCATTTTTTCATGTGCTTGTTGACCATTTGTATATCTTCTTTTAAGAATTGTCTATTCTTGTCCTTAACCGATTTTTTGATGGGACTGCTTGCTTTTTTCTTGCTGATTTGAGTTCTTTGTAGCTTCTGGATATTGGTCCTTTGTAGAATGTATAGATTGTGAAGATTTTTTCCTACTCTGTGGGTTGTCTGTTAATTCTACTGATTGTTTATTTTGCTGTGCAGAAGCGTTTCAGTTTAATTAAGTTCTATCTATCTTTATTTTCAGCTGCCAGAGTAAGCAGAGAGAGGCCACGAGGCTGGGGCAGGATGGGCATGTCTGAGCTCAGACTCTCCCTGTGAGAGGCTTGCTGTGACTGCTGTGTGGGTGGGGTTGTGGTTCTCAAGCCAATGGAGTTATTTTCCCAGTGGGATTATGGCTGCCTCTGCTGAGTTATACAGCTTACCAGGGAAGTGGGGGGAAGCCAGCAGTCACAGGCCTCACCCCACTTCCATACAGCAGGCAGTCGTAAAGGCTGGTCTCACTCCCACCATGCCCACCAACAGCACTGAGTCTATTTCCAGGCAGCCAGTGACCAGGGCTGACAACTTGTCCCAGACCACCTGAGAAATCAACCTGACTCAGAGTTTTCTGGCATCTCAGCGAGCTTGCAGCAGTGTTCCAGTTCCTTCAAAAGGTCTGTGGATCCTCTTAGCATTCCTGGTATGTTCCTGTGGTAGTTCTTAGAGCAAAATTCATAATGTGAATCTCCACATGCTGCTCTGTGTGTTCAAGCAGGGGCTGCAAGCTAGTCCGGCCTCCTACTCGCCATCTTAATCCCCACAACACCATCTCCCACAAAACTTTTTGTATTCAAACTTTACATTCTGCACAATTAGGAATGTACAACTAGAAACGTATTCTTAGGATTTAGACATGGGACTGATAAATCTAAAAAAGTATACACACACACACACTCCATTTTAGTTCATACAATTTACTACAAATGCTTCATTTAGAAGATATCCTTATTTTAAGGTGGCCGTTAAATTTTTTGACTTATATATGAAATTAAATATGAAACACCCATAAAATAAATCTACTTCCAAAAGAAAGCCATTGTTACTCAACATGATAAGCAGTAGATAAAAAATGTTCAATAGAAGTATAATGAATCAAATCAACCTTACAAGAATATCTTTGAAACAAATTTTACCCTCCTATCTGATGTGAATATCAAAGCAAAATTCTAGATTAAATAAAATGCTAATCTATATAGCATAAACCTCAAAAAAGCACAATACATCCCTTTAAATAAGAGGATTTAATTCCTAATTCAATTTAATACCTTGAGCAGAATATTTAGACTTACTTAGCACAAGCCAATTGCTTTAAATCTTTTAATTTATTCTAAGAATGCATTTAATTAAATCTGCCGTTTTCTTGTGGAGTATTCTTTTATTTTCTAATAGATAAAATTTGTAACATTTGGCTTTTTATTTAACAGACATTAGATTAAGTACTGTCTCTCTTCATATAATTCAAGTAATCTGATTTTTATTCATAGTCTAGCCGTTAGAAATTCATTCATTCATTCATTCTATAAGTGTTTGTTGCATGTCTACTATGTACAAGGCATTTGGTTTAAAAATGAGAAGTTATTGAAATACAAGTTATTGAAACCAAGATCTACTGTTTGGCCAATAATTAGAAGAGATATTGTTAATGAGTGACCTGAAAGACTCAAAAGAGAGATCCCTGACTAGGTAAAAAACTGTCAACATGTTCCTATTGGAAGCATCTAATGTGTGTCTACATGAATACACCTGAAAGAGTTGAAGATGGAATTTTATAAAAACAGAAGAGATTAGAAAAAAAGTTACATGTAAATTATGATTAACAGATAATAAACTAAGGTCATAATTACATAGGTTTATCATTTTTGCAATCTGTCAAATAAAAAGAGTTTAACCTAAGCACTAGATAATTTTGAGTAAATGAATTAAAGTGAAAAGGGTAAAGATTTTGAGATGTCATATGATGTGTAATTTAATTCCTAATTCAATTTAATACCTTGAGCAGAATATGTAAGCTTACTTAGCACAAGCCAATTGCTTTACAATCTTTGAATTTATTCTCAGAATGCATTAAATTAAATATAATTTGAAAAATTATCAAAATAACATTTCTTTTGTGATTCCAGGCAAACTATATTAGCTTCAAGTGGAATGGTTAGAATCAGAGATTATGAAGTCAGAGAGATTGACAGGGATCGCAGTGTGTCCTCTTTGAGTAATTACTGACTGAGCCTCAGTTGCTCCAACAGTAAATAGAAATTAGGAAATGAGACTGAATGAAATGATGCTTTAAGCCTGGTATAAAGTAGATCTTTAATAATTTATATTTATAGCTCAAAGAAAGCACATCAGATTTTAAAGATATTATGAGATCTCCTCAGTCTTTATCTTCTCAAGATACGGGAATGTTTTACCAATAAAAGAGACTTTCTCACAACTTTCTAACAAAAAAGAATAAATATTATCATGTTCATATAAAAATATTTTTCAGAAGCATAACTTTTTAAAAAGTATTAATTTTCATACTTAATATGAAAAATTAATATGAAATAAAACCATAGGCCCACATTGATTTAGTCCATTATACTGAACATGTGAAAGCGAAATGGCGGTAAGATTTTTGTGATGCTGACTAAATATGATTATTGGAGTTTTGATCATTTTCTTTGGTTTACACAGAGGTATTAAAATTGGGTTTCCTAAAGAAGTGAGTTTAATAATATAGATTATGTCCTTGAATGAGGTTAGGGGATCCAGTAATTCAGTCAAACTGTAAATACAATTTTATTTGCATATGCACCAACACGCTTTTTTCATCAGATGAAAAGTTCCAAGGGCTTATAAACTACAAAAAGTCAAATACCCCCACTCCAAAAGTGTTGACATAAATTACAACTCTTTAGTAAAGAACAATAAAGTAATGCAAACTTGTTTACACAACTATCATCAATATTTATTTTTAGCCAGATGAGGTAGTGTGTACCTGTGGTCCCAGCTACTTGGGAGGCTGGGGCAGGAATAGCCACTGCAACTCCCGCCTGGGCAACATAGCAAGACCTTGTCTCTTAGAAAATAAACAAAAAAACAAATAAATAAGTAAGTAAAATAATCTGTGTTTGCTATACAAAGATAATGTGTTCTCACAGAAGAATCTATTATATGCAGATTAAGATTTTCGGGTGTTTTCTACTTTTTTGTTTGTTTTTAATCTGAACAAATATAAATAAATTGAAGGGCAAGTTTTCTGTAGTTTTCATTTCTTAATCTGAGCAAATATAAATAAATTGAAGGGCAGTTAAGATATTACATCTTAACTGACAAGTCTGAACAAAGATTTATTGACTATTACAGCACTTAACTTTTGAAGTTTAACCAAATTTATGACTTAGGAGTTATAATAGAACTGTAAGTGCAAACCTTATTATCTGTGACTTTAGCAGAGTATTATTAAAATATTTCCCTAGAACATATTTGTCATTCTTAATGATACTGTCAAATTATCTACTACTTTAATATAATTACAAGTACACATTAAAAGTGTCAAAAGTATTTAAATATCCTCAACCATTGTGAGGCAGCACTGGATACCGATCTATTGAATATTTAGCCAACTCTTCCAGGAAATAAAATAAATAATATATTAAGCAGAACCTCATTCTTTATTGAATATCACAATTCTTTGGTGCAGGACTAGAAAACTGTTCTGAAATATAAGTAGGATGATTTTCATGGATATTTAAAGGAATTATTTTCAGTTTTTATTGTATTGCTAAAATAATTTAGATCCTAACATCTCCATTAAATATTAATAACATTATTAGCTATTTCATGTAGGATTTCACCATTGGCACAAGCCAAAACTTAAATAATTTCATAATTTTTTATTTTGGTTAATGTCATGTTTACCATCATGTTTATGTTCATCAAACTGTACCATGCTAAACAGCTAACATCTAGAAATGTTTTACTTGACATCGACTATAATGAAGACTACACCAGGACCTTTCAATTAGGTTTAATAATAATGGCTAAAATATATTGATTTGTTATTATATACCAGGCACTATTGTTCAAAACAATATATACACATATATATTGACATATATCTATATATAGACACATATATTGGCTCACTCATGCACCCTTAAAAGAAATACTGCTTTATATGTAGTATAATCCTCACTGAGCTGAAGAAGTTAGCTTTGCAGATTGGATCTTTTTGTTTGTATGTTTGTTTTGTAGAATACTTTTTTCTTTTTGTGTCCTTAGTTTCCAACTGATGCACTCAGTTTCAGAATTAACAAATTGAAAACTTCATAAACCTGTTTTTGACTTGAAAAGTGAGGGATGTTTTCATACACCTCACACAGTAGTCAGAATATGATGTGCGTTTATCATTATATCAGTTATTGTTGTGGAGAAAACAGATGTTTTTGTTTTATGCAGTTAAAAATCTTTATTCAAAAATTATTTAAGAAAAAAATATTCTTCTAGTTAAGTGTGAGAGATCTAAAATGGCTCTGATTGTTAAAGAAAAAACCTAATAAAAAAAGATTTGTGCTTAACGTATTCTTAAAGACTGTAATTTAAAACATTTACGTGAAAATTAAATTGATGTATTATTGTTGTAAATTGCAAATTATGCAATAAACATAATAAAGCATAAGCATTTTTCTTTAATGAAATCAAAGCTTGACAGGAACATCCTTAATGCACTTAGCATTGATCACAATTCACTTAAATATTCATCCTCTGGGGAAAAAAAGGAAAAGGTGAATTTTATCATCAACGTGATAAAATTGGATAAAACAAATCTATTAACATTTAATTGTCAATTTCTGTTTTCTTTTTTTCTTTTTCTGCACATTGTCTAAGTAGCCTAGGAATGGTATTTAAAGCACGAAACATTTACAATTTCAGTCCTCAGGAAATGTAAATATATAATCATCAAACTTATGTGTAAAGTCTGATTTTTATAAAGTTGAAATGCATATTAATCATTGTTAGAAAAAGCATAATACAAATTTATGCAAAAATACATTCTCTCACCCAACAAGCATTTATTAAACAAGTACCAGACACAGGTCTCTGTTCCCCAGTAGCATATAGTCTGTTTCTGGGAGACTTTCAGAATTAAACTTTTTTTTTTTTAAGACCTAAGGGCTTTACAAAATTACCACTACTAAATACAGCAAGTTTACAGGATCAATATTAAAAAATCAATTGTATTTGTATATACTTTGAACAGTCTGAAAATGTAATTAAGAAACAACTTATAATTTAAAAGGATAAAATATTTTAGAATCAATTTAACAGAAGTAAGACCCATAAACTAAAAATTATAAAGCACTGCTGAGAGAAAGTAAGGATCTAAAATAAGGTGAGACATGCCATTTTCATGGATTGGAAGACTCAATATCGTTAAGATGTCATTCTCCCCAGGTTGATCTACAAATGCAAGAGTCTCTGTCAAAATCCCAGCAAACATTATTGTAAAAATCAGCAAGCTAATTCTAAATTTTATATGGAATGACAAAGAACTTGAAATAGTTAAAAAATTTTTTGAAAAGAAAGTCAAAGTTGGAGGATTTTAAAATTTAATATAAAGCTGCAGTAATCAAGACACTGTGCTATTTTTATAAAGACAGACACATGTATGAATATGTACAACGAAATACAAAATCTAGAACTATACTAACATTATATCAACTTTTTTATAAAGGTGTAAGGCAACTCAATGAGAACAAGAATGCCTTTTTAGTAAATAATATTGGGATGATTTTTATGAAAAAAGGACTTAGAATGTAGTCTCACACCATGCGCCAAAAAAGAACTTCAAAATGGATATTTCTAAAGGTACCAGCTAAGATTATAAACATCGAGAAGAAATAGGAGAAAATTTTGGGGGCATGGCAAAGATTTCTCAGATATTATACCAAAGGCATGATCCATTAAAGAAACAAATGGTTAAACTGAGCTTCAGGAAAATTAAAAAAGCTATGTCTCCAAAAAACTCCATTAAGAAAGTGAGACAAGCCACAGAGTGAGAGAAAACATTGGCAACTCACATATTTAATAAAGGTCTTCTACCTACAATATATCAATAACTCTTTCAACTCAATTCAAAATGGCAAAATATCTGAGCAGGCATCTTACTGAAGATAATATAGAAATGAGTAGTACAAAAACATTTTAAACATCATTAGTCATTATGAAATGTAAATTAATACCAAAATTAAGATAGCACTACACACACCTGAATGACTGAAATAAAGAGACGGACAAACTGAAGTTGTTGAGGGTACGCAAAATTAGAACTCTCAGACATGGCTGGTGGTAAAGTGGTAAAATGGTATGTCCACATAGAAAAACAGTTTTCCAGTTGTTCAAAAAGTTAAATATAAACTTAGCATACTAGTCAACAATCGTTCTGCAAAAGAAATTAAAACATATATTTTACACACATTTAAAGAATTAAAGGTGGGCATTTATGGTAGCGTTATTCATAATAGCTTTAAACTGGAAACATTTCAAATGGCCATCACCTGATGAATGGTATATCCAGACAATGGGATATTATTCATCAATAAAAAGAAATGAACTACCGCTTCATGCAACAACATAGATGAGCTTTTATAATATTATAACGAGTGTAACAAGGCATGCAAAAACTGTGTATTGTATTTTCATTTTACAATATTTATAGAAAAGGAAAACTATAGAGACAAAAATTTGTTCTATGGATGGTTGAGATGGAAACAGTAATTGACTCTCAAATAGACACAGAGGAACTTTTGGTGAAATTGGATACATTCTAATGTTAGACTGAAGTAATGGTATACACATATACACACTTACACATAAACATATATTGTATATATGCACATATATATCTGTTTCCTCAAAATTATCAAACCATAAACTTATAATGATGAATTTTGTGGTTTATAAACTATACTTTAATAAAACTATTTAAAATAAAATGGACACATTTAGATAATCTGTGTAGAAATTCTTGGGTATAAAAATGAAGAAGTATGTCTAATCCATTGGAAGACACAAAATTGGTTCATAAAAGTGAATCTCTCTGCTCTGATATATTCCCAGCTCTAATAATTTAGTTTATGATACTACAATACTTGAGTTAAATTCTAAGATAAAACAAATTTGATTCAAAATGGGAATAAGATCTGCTTGGTAAAATTTTTCTGTTCCATTTAACAAACCATATCTTTAAACTGATGGTGGTAGCTGAATTAAAGTACTTCAGTTAAACTTTGCTCCACCTACTATAAGTAATTTCTGACACATTAATTTTATATATGTAATTACCATAAAATAAGATGATTATCTCATATTCTTTACTTCAGGGGATATCTGCATGCTTTTTCTTGGTTGAGAAAACTAGAATTTTTTTCCATTATCTGTCCCACATATATGCATATACATGTGCTCAAACATAAAAACAAATACATATATATGTGTATAGAGCTGTAATGCATTTGTGTATATTATGTGTGTTTATACATAAGAATATGTTTCCATTGATGTATAAATACAAAGACAGAGCTTTATTTTGTATTCATCCAAAAGCGCTGCACTATATATTGGCAATACCACCTTCTGAAAGCTCCTCCCAGCAACAGCCCATGTCAAGAAGGAACTCAACAAAATGATCCAATATTTTGTTTTGCACATAACAATACTGTTCTATGGCTATAAAAATGTGTTCTGTAAAATTTTTCTAACACACAATAATATAAAGAAATTAATTAATTTTCAGTTAATTCAAATTTAATTATCAAATTCAATGAGAATGACGAACCTCCCTTTCTCAAATCAAAAAGAACAATTAAAACATATGGGTAATTTTAAGTCAGTTTTGAGACAGCCTCCTCTTTTCAAATACATGTTTGCTCATACAATCAAGATATTATTCTATCATTTTCTTTAGGGTTCTGCTGAATATTTATGTATTCATTCAGTCAGTCAACAAATACTCAATTAGCACCTGTCAGCATCAGGCACTCTGCTAAGTACCAGTGATAGAAAGGGAAACAGAGACAGGTTCTGCTCTTGAGCAGCCAAAGTGGGTGCTTACGTAAGTTTACCTGAGCATTTTGCCAATTTAGAACATAAGATTCTCAAGATTCATCATAGAAGCAGCTTTTGCTATGTTGCATTCTATAACCGTTCTTGAAAATCAGCAGTATTAAAGGCTCTGACCTTATAAAGAAATGTTTTATCTTTCGTATTCTAGTTTCTTAAATTTATTTGACTAGGTAATTTTTTTCAGCCACGTAATCCTATTAACATCCATTGAACACACTTTGAAAAATACTAAAAACTTTGTAAATTCCCTGCATCAAATTGACAACTCTTTTATAAAAGAAAAACAGACATATCTAGCATTGCTTTCAATTCACAGACACATGCTGATTACAGTATTTGTAGACTGATCAACACTGATGGCTTGATAATGGGCTCTACTATTTTTCCATCCAGTACTGAAGGATGGAAGTTACCTTGAACAATCTATAATTTTAAAAATCATTATTTTATTAAAGATAGCTCTATTGACTTTTTATTATCCCGTAGGTCTATCCTTTGTCCTTTTCCAAAATCAAGGATTATGATACATTTGTCTCAGGTCCTTAGTTAAGTCTTTAATGGCAATACATCTGGACACATGAATTTGGGTACATTTTGATAGATGTATGATTTTTTTTCTTGGTATTCCAGGCCTATGTCTTTTTAGCATTCTAGTTTGGCTTTCAGTTGTTCCCATCAGTTGTTTACATCTGTACTGCTTTGAAAAGAGAGAATATTCAAGATTGTAAAAAGTGAAAGAGTAGAATTAAAATGTTCCTTTAAAATGACAGCTATTAGGTACGTGGGAGACAGACGTAGTACAATAAAGAGAAAGGTGAACTTTAGGGACTAGGCTCTATGGACTTCAGAGCAACATGGCATAGTGTTTGAGAATGACTCTATATTGAGAGTGTCTCACTATCAGCTTAACCAAATCCTATCAGTGTGACATTGGGTGGGGTATTTAAACCTCTCAGAACCACAATTTCTCATCTGTAAAATGGAGGTAATAATGATATTGGGTATTTGCTATTTGTTAAATACTGTTCTGAGTACTTCTAGTTTCACTGCTGTTAGCAACCTATGAAATGGGTAGTAGTAGCATTACAATTCATAGACTTGTTGGTCCAACAATCCCACTACTAGGTGTCTGCCCAGAGGAAAATAAGTCACTATATGAAAAAAATACTTGTACATGCATGTTGACAGCAGCGCAACTGCAGTTGCAAAAATGTGGAACCAACCCAAATGCCCATAAATCAATGAGTGAATAAAGAAAACATGATATATACATATATATATATATATACATGTAGACACAAACACACACACACATATGCACCAGGACTACTACTCAGCCACACAAAAGAACGAAATAATGGCATTTGCAGCAGCCTGAATGGAATTGGAGAGTATTATTCTAAGTGAAGTAACTCAGGAATGGAAAACCAAACATCATTATGTTCTCACGCATAAGTGGAAACTAAGCTATGAGAACACAAAAGCATAAGAATGATACATGGACTTTGAGGACTCAGGGGAAAGGGAGGCAGGGTGGTGAGAGACAAATGACTACACGTTGGGTCCAGTGTACACTGCTCAGGTGAAAGGTGCACCAGATCTCAGAAATCACAGCTAAAGAACCTGCTCCATAAAAACGTATTGAAATAAAAAAGAAAAAATGCAGAACTTTGAGCTTTGTGGCCTGAAGACATTCAGGTGATCAATGTTTACTGAATGCACTCAGAAAGTGGTAAACAAATCTGGTCATTGAACCACATCCTCAAAGAGTCTACAGGTTTGGTTCCATCTACAGATTAAGTGATCTCTGAGAAATATCAAAACTAATATGTTAAATGATCCTAGCTGTACAATGAAGATAATTTTAATATGTACCTCATGGAATTTTTGGAAGGATCTAGAATATTGTCTAGAATTTTCAAAGGATGTACAAATAACACTTTGTTTTAGAAGTGTCCTTCCTTTCACTGTATACTGGTTATAAATTCTTTTTGGACTGATGTATTCTTAATTATTTAAACTGTTTGCTAGGAGTGTAAAAGGGCCCTTGTATTTTCCTGCTGTCCAAGATGCAGTAAAGTTTGATCAGAGGAACAAATCTCTAGAATCAGACAAATCTGGGCTCAAACTTCAGCTATTGCCCTTACTTGATTGGTCAACTTGGATATAATACTTAAACTCTCTCAGCTATATTTTCATCTGTAAAGTAAGGATCATGTTTCTGGCCTTTAAGAGAAAGTATAAAGACAAAATTAAGTAACATATATGTTATCTGTAAAAATGATTCAAGATTGTAAAAAGCAAAGGAGCAGAATTAAAATGTTCCTTTAAAATGATGGCTATTAGGTACTATGGAGACAGAAGTAGTACAATAAAGAGAAAGGTGAACTTGAGGGACTAGACTCTATGGACTTTGGAGCAATATGGCATGGTGTTTTACAATGAATCTATATTGAGAGTGTCTGACTGCCAGCTTAACCAAATCCTATCAGTGTGACCTTGGGCAGGGTATTTGAACCTCTCAGAATCACAATTTCTCATCTGTAAAATGGAGGTAGTAATGATATTGAGTGCTTGCTATTTGTTAAATACTGTTCTGAGTACTCCTAGTTTCACTGCTGTCAGCAACCTGTGAAATAGGTGGCAGTATTATTAAAATCTTATGGGTAAGGACACTAGAGAGATGTTAAATCCCAAAAAGCAGAGTAGAAAGCTACTATTTTTTTTTTCATTTTTCTACTTTCTTCTGGTCATCACACCCTTACTACTACTTTGAAACTTCATCTTTTCCCACTAGTGTTCTTCCTTTCCCTATACACAGTTTGAGAATTGACCAAACACAAGCTGACCAGATTTTCTCCAAAATTAGATTCCCAAGCTCAAGACACCAGTTGTTGCTACACACAGCCCAGCACCTCTGGCTCTTTCTTTTTACAGCCTGGATCTTCAGCTATTCTTCTATTACATGAGTTACCAATTTAATTACATGAGCTAGTAAATTTAATTTTTCTATGGATGGTCACATTTTACTCAGTTGTATACAACCGACATAGACTAGATAATAATAGCCACTAGCTTGGCTAAAATTCCTATTCTAGCCCATGAGACATTAAAATATGGAAAGAGCATTGGCTTTCTAATGAAGCAGTCTCACAAACATGGGTTCAGAAAGTTAAGGGCAAAGGTAAGCACTTTACCAATAATGTACAAAGTTTAAGAGGTTTTGTTTTGTTTTGACTTAAAGTATTTCAAAATCCCTGGAGCTATTAAATGATCTATTCCAATCATCATTCATATAAGCAGTAAGAGCCGTTGAAGAAAAAAAGGCATGGGAAAATATGTGGGGAGTAACAAGCTAAATCACCAACAAAATGGATAAAACAGAAGAATGGATCAGTCAGAGTAAGTCTGAAAGGATTAAGTGCTCACAGAGGAAAGGCATTTGAAATGTTGCTTCAATCATTTTAAAGTCAGTATAAATATGGTAAGACGTTCTCTTGGGTTTTAAAGCCCAAAAATTTTAAGAAATTGATAAAGTAATGTTTGCCAAATAAGTAATTATGCAAGCAGCTAGGTTGAAAAGAATTTTTTTTAATATAATTAACTTGAGTCAAAGGGAATGTACAGTCGCAGACATTTTTCATGATGATATATAAGCAATGTGTGATATAGTTGTACTTTGATGTGTTTAAAATGCTGACCAGCCAGTTTTAATAACTGAGTCATCGTATGGATTAATTTATCTAGATTTAAAAATAGTTGCTATATATTTATGAAAAATGGAATTTTTATCCTAGTGCTCAATCAGATCAATGTCTTCAAAGCAAGGTAGAGATCTTTGAAGCTGTTCGTATCATTATCAGTATCTTCATTTTTATTAAGTCTATCACTGAACTAATAATAGATTATTAACAAGACTTTCTTCATGATCTTCATAAGCCTGTTATTAAATAATGCCATAAAAAGGAAATTTATGTCATTAACTAATGTTTATGTACAACTGGCATCAGGCTTCAAGAACATTTTCAGGTTTATAACCTCTATGAAACAAAAATCTTTTTACAAAAGTGAATTATAATATATATATAGTTTTTAAACTTAAGTAATATGCCACCCTAAATAACTAAAGTCAAGCACATATAGAAATAGTATAATGATTCATAATACATGTAAAATGTCCTTTTCTCCATCAGAGTTTTACATTTAAATCTTTTAAAATTCTGCAGTGGGTTAATTAAACATATTTAGTATCAAGGCTCCCATTTGTACCTCCTTGAAACTCAGCATCAAATGAAACTACCTCATGACACAAGTGGCAACTAAGGATTGTTTTCAGATTGTTTGTTAGTCTCTCCATTTATCAAGGTTCGGCTTAAATACTGATCTTCAGGGAAGACTTTCTTGATCCACCTTCTCCTCCACAGTAGAGAGTTAACTTCCCCTACTGCACCTCTCAAAACATCTCATACTTCTCTTTAAAGATATGAAAGCAAGAAATTAAACTCTGTTTAATTTTAAACCAGAAACAAGAAATTAAACTCTGTGTGTGATTATTTGGGTAAGGAAGATTTTTATTACAAGTTTCATGGGGATCCAACTGATGGCTTCATGGCTACATCTGAAAAACCCAAGACAAAGCCTGGCACTTGGGAGGCACTTAGGAGATACAAATCTAAAAGAGGAAGGAGCAATAGAATGTATGACATGGGTCAAATCTAGAGAAAGCAAACTTAGAAGACAAAAAGAAGACAGGGAGAAAGGACCCTAGGGCCATACCACTGAAAAGAAACAACATATCTCACCACATGTGAACAAAAAGATTGCTGTTTCAGCTTTTCTGGCTAAATGATTCATGAAGGATCCCTAACCAAAATAAAATAGTAACTCAAGGTCTTCTTGGTAAATAAAATAAAACTATTGCAAAGGAAAAACAAAATTAGAGATTGTCACTTTTAAAAAAGCTATTAAATCACTTACTTTCGAAGACATATGTCAAAATCCTTGGATATAAAAAATATAGCAGAAAGGAAGTGATACAGGCAAAATGATCTTATATCTGTCATAGCATAGAAGATTAACTGCTCAAATTTAGTCTATTATTATAAACTCGTTTTGAAATAAGATTAAAATACGAAGGTCATAATAATGTATAGTTACAGTAAACATGAATTTCATTCTTTAATTTTAAAATTCAAATTTAAAGTCTATCTTTGTGTTTCTGACTTACTCTTCTTATTAGCATGTTGAGTTGTACTTTGTGAATCACAGATAATCCAAGAACTCAGCTGTATAATTAGATGCAAACAGTATGATGTGCTAATTCATGCCTTTTAATTAAACAAGATAAATTAAGACTTAAAATACCAATGGAACCAATGGAATAAAAAATAATGTAGCATATGACGTATTACTACACACAGTTTACATTTAACCAATTATCTCTCTTACTACTAAAAATCTATACAGAAATAGAAATATGCAAATACTATCAGACTGTGAAAGCTGCAGGTCAAACGACTACCTATGCATTACCCCGTAACTTATCCTCAATGCTTAGTGGTATGTCTACCATATAGTAGATGCTCAAGAAATATTCATTGGTTGAATAAGTGAATGAATATTTCATTTCTAATCTGGGTCCATCTGTGAACAGTGGTCTCTCTGTAAAGCTGTTAGCTTAAACAAAGTCCAAGAATATAGTTTATATTCAAACTATAATATTTTATTTAGGAAATTGAAAATAGACTACTGGAAAAGCCCAGCTACTGAGAATAATCTATGATTACAGCAGACCCCCTGAGCCTGATTCTATCTGGACCACCTTCCTGGTACTTCCGGACTCATTGTACGACTTGCTAGAAGAAAGAATAATGTCAGAAACAATATGTGTTACAACAGAGCATTTCTAATCAGCTATAAAAGAAATCCCATATTTACTCAATAGGCCCCCTGACCAATGAAATCTTCTGGCAAAAGTAGAAAATTCAGGATGCTAGAATCATATAAGTTACCACTGAAAACAATCTTAAAAGGCCTCACCATGTCTACTCTTTCACATGAGACAAAAGTGAGATAGTTATTGAAAACAAATAAAATTAATTGTCACCAACATTTTTACAATAGCAGATATTAGGAGCCCCATTGGTTACAGATATCTTTATAGTTTCCTTCACAACTGAACAATATGGAGTTCAGGAGATCTCTTCCACTGAGTGTTGTGCTAATAAGCAGGAAGAAGAAATACTTGAATAATCAGTTTGGCCCTGATTCAACTAGTACCATTTAATAATCAGTCAGTAATTTATCCTGAGACTCTGTAATTTGAGAGGTATAAATACCGCTATTAAACTACTCGTGCGCAATATTCGCTACCTTCCACATTTTTTACTTAAAACACCATACATGACTTAAAGTCTCCAACCAAGAGCCCAATTAATTAAGAAAAATTAGGGGTGGCTGTGTGTGTGTATGTGCTTCTGAAAAGATAATAAAGATCAGGTCTGTAACTACAGCTGAATTATAGCACAGTTCAGGATCAGACTCTGTTTGATAATAAATTCCAGCAGCTTCTTGGCTTATATACTCCGCTAAAGAAATTTCTTTGAAACCAGGCCTTTACTTTTACCGGACAAAGTTGAAATATTCAATTTTATTTTGCATGACTTTCCAGATAGGCATGATTTTTCAAATAGACCAAAATCTGTTTGGCCATTGATAGAGAGTCCAACATCAGGGAAAAATCAGAACCTGTTTTCTTTTCTTTGTTATGTCACTATTTTTGAACAGCTGCCAGGTTCTTCCTTGGTCTGAAGGGCCCAAAATATAATATTATTGCATTTTCCCATCTGTTTTAGGAGAAGTTGAGACGTACACTGCAAATTAAAGTACAGAAAATCACATTTTTATTTTATAAGTGATAGGAATGATAGATCTGTGCTTTAAAATCAAGTAATTTCCTGAGTAGAAGGCTTTACTTTTCTGAAGTAATACAGTAAAACATAATATAGGAATAGTATCAATAGGAAAAAAATGGTGCATCTATAATAAATTGCTCCATACCTAAGACAGAGTTGATATAGCATAACAATAATACTAACTATAAAATGTTAATAAATCACTTTATTTTGTATAAAGTAGAATATGATCAAAAACAGCACTAAATAGTGACTTGATTTTGTTCACATGTCTTTTCAAGTGTTTCTACAATGATACAAGGAGGGTAAAATGACATAATATTGCAAGTCCTAAGCTCAGTTTCTGAGATTAAAAAAAATATATTCATCTAGTTTGGGAAAAAAACAAAAACAAAAAAAAAAGCATGCTACAAATCTGCAGCTGGTTGTAGCACAGAGCTGTTTCAGAAGATGAATTACTTGAAATGATTGGGATTTTAGCTGATGCAGAAACAAGATAAAATGTAATTTGGTGTACCAGCTAAGACGTTTAAAGCTTTCTCTCTTTTTTTTTTTTTTAAATTGTACTTTAGGTTCTGGGGTACATGTGCCAATCATGCAGGACTGTTGCATAAGTACATACATGGCAATGTGGTTTGCTGCCTTCATCCCCCATCTCCTCTATCTGGTATTTCTCCCCTCGTTATCCCTCCCCACCCTCCCCACCTCCTGCCGTCCCTCCCCTAACACCCCCCAACTGACCGCAGTATGTGATGCTCCCCTCCCTGTGTCCATGGGTTCTAATTGTTCAACACCCACCTATGAGTGAGAACATGCAGTGTTTGGTTTTCTGTTCTTGTGTCAGTTTGCTGAGAATGATGGTTTCCAGATTCATCCATGTCCCTACAAAGGACACAAACTCATCATTTTTTATGACTGCATAG